>CAKAOJ020000505.1:65000-75000 GCA_916701645.2 Sebastolobus alascanus
GTATTCCCGCTGTATTCCCGACAGTATTCCCATTGACTGTGTGTTCTCAGTGGTTTGTGGTCACAGCGTCCAGTAAAGACTCGGTAATGTTTTCTTGACTGATGTCATTATTTAATGTTTGTGTAACTGTCTGTATTCTGGGTTTTATTAGAGGCTCACTGACATCATCAGTTCGATTACATAATCATCAACGTCAAAATTACATGTTTTGGTTTCCTGTTGCTTTGATTTCAGCGAAGCGTTTTGACTTTTTAATCGATGGAACTTTTGAATAAAAGCAGCGACGACCGCACTGATATAAAGCTGCAGTTCAGAGGAGTTTATCTGAAGAGTCTCGAGACCTCACGGATATATGAAGCTGTTAATGTGAAAAGATTCAAGAGAAGCAGGTTCTACAATGTAGTGACGCTTTAAATCAAACAAGTCCAGAGCAACTGGAAGGACTTTTAACTGAGTTTTCTGTAAAAAAGTGGAAGATTATCATAATTTCATGGAGTCAGAACAGTTAAAAGTCAAAATGGTTCTATTCTAAAATGGTGTATCTGAATATTTCTGCATACTGGGGTCCATAAACAGTCTTGGAATTCCATAAATTGGGTATCACTGTAAAGCTGAGACTCTTGTGGATCCAATGAGCCCAACTGTATTCATGTGTGATGATGTTAGTCCCCATAGGAGACATTTCATTGACCTCACTGTATAAAATGACCTGTGGTGACCTCTAGGATAATCACAGCCTCATGAAACTTTACAGCCACAAACTAGAGACCTAGAGCAGTCAGAGGATGGATGGATCAAACTAGAGACCTAGAGCATTCAGAGGATGGATGGATCAAACTAGAGACCTAGAGCATTCAGAGGATGGATGGATCAAACTAGAGACCTAGAGCATTCAGAGGATGGATGGATCAAACTAGAGACCTAGAGCATTCAGAGGATGGATGGATCAAACTAGAGACCTAGAGCATTCAGAGGATGGATGGATCAAACTAGAGACCTAGAGCATTCAGAGGATGGATGGATCAAACTAGAGACCTAGAGCATTCAGAGGATGGATGGATTAGACTAGAGACCTAGAGCATTCAGAGGATGGATGGATCAAACTAGAGACCTAGAGCATTCAGAGGATGGATGGATCAAACTAGAGACCTAGAGCATTCAGAGGATGGATGGCTTTCCTAGCTAGATTGACAATAAGGGGGTTTCTGAGCAGTTTACACAACAGAAGTGCTCGCCATCCAATCGCCGAAAAATGCAAATTCTTGCAGAAATCTCCATATGTCAAAAGTTTTTGATCCCAAATCACAGCATGTCTTTTTCTATGGTGTTCCTCAAGGTCTTGGTGTCTTAATGTAGTATTTTGGAGGGATTATTGATCATTTTTTATCAATTCTCGAATGGTAAAAAAATGGTTAAATTTAACACCAAATCTGTGTAACAAATGGTATCAACCCCAAAAATTGCTGCAAAAACTTATGAGACACTTATGACTAGAAGAACTTGACACACAGTGCTGAGCTGCATCTCAAATTAATCTTCAGGTTCCCAGCTTTCAAATGACGTACACCACTTCTTTGTGACATCTACTGTTGACCTGCTATCTCCCCCTAATGACCCCCTGGACCCCCCTAAAAAAGACTAAAACAGGTCTATTGTGGGCGATCATTTTCAAGACTTCAAATGTCCGAAATCCAAAGATATTTAGTTTTATAATGATATAAAACAGAGAAAAGCAGCAAATCCTCACATTAGAAATTTTCGTCCCTTAATTTTCCGTCTTTTCCCTTTCCTTCCTACCTTCCTTTCCTTTTTCTTTATTTCCTTCTTCAACTGATCTGCTATGAAATCGTTCCTCACTTTGGACACATTTTACTACTTTTAAGTCTTGTTTTACTTAAGTAAAACTTTTAAAACAGGATAGTAAAGTTAGGAAGTAACTACATTTAGGTTGCAACCAGCAAATATTGTCATTATCATTCAGAAGTTTAAGTTTAAGTAAATGTTTTAGTTTATTAAATGGCAGAAAATAGTAAAACATTTCCCAAGCTTAAAGATGTTCAAATGTCTTGTTTTGTCCAAAATCCAAAGATATTTAGTTTCTAGCAACAAATCATCACATTATAAGAAAGAGAGAAATTGTCGTCCATTATTTTTCCGTCAGTTGATTAACTGATAAATCAACTAATTAATTTAAACTAAACTTTATCTATAAAATATTCTGTATAAAACGTGCTCTACAGGATCCGTTCTCCACTGTCCTACATCAGACCTGATAAATCATGAATATAGATATTAAAATAATAAAGTGTTAATGACTCGGTAGAGAGGCAGTACGTGATGAAGCTCCAGTTAAAGAGTTATTCCTCCATAAAGTCAAACACTGAGGAGATCAATGTGTGTCGAGCACCAGAAAATCCTCCTCTGTTCCTCCCAGACGTTAACGGCAACTGTCTTAATTAAAACTGGCCCTTCGTGGACGCCATAGACAACATGACACCAGCTCCCTGATTGGCTATAGGACAAATATCTCTTCCTGTTTCGGGGCGCGTCAATAAGCGAGTTTAACAACCGGTGAGTTTTAATGGGATCTGCGTGTGAAGCTTCTTCATCAATAGGCCTAATGACCGCCTTTAGCCCGGCAGCCGATAACGCGCCCATGGTTAGAGCTGGGTTATCGGATCAGCATTTCTCCAGGGCCGGGGGGGGGGGTTCAAAGGCTGGTTCGAGACCCCGCAGAGGGTCCGAGCTCCAGTCTGCTGGGTCCAAACACAACAACTGGACACAGATGTTTAAATACGGAGCTGTAAAATACTTTACTGTGGGAGGGAACGGAAACATTTACCTCCGTCTGCTTCTTTACTCTGATGTTTACTGTATATCCAGGAATTATTAGCATTTAAAACAGCTGAAAAACAGCTGATTACTGTCCAGTGACTGTAGAAGTCTCTGTACTGAAGAAAAACTGTAAAATCCTGCTGTCAGTGAACTCATCTCTTTCTCTGTTTGAAGCACAGATCCTGACATGACGCGCTGCTGGACTTGGCCTGTGATGTCTTGCATGCCCAACCCACCTGACCTCTGACCTCTGACCTCTGCAGCCCCCTTCCACCCCCCCCCCCCCATCCTAAAGTCCTCACCCCCCCCCCCTCCTGACGTCCTGCTGCGGTCAACAGCAGAGAGACTGATGTCCGGTCAACCGACGTCTGACTGACCTTTACCAGCTCAGCCTCGAGGGACTCATCTATCTCTCTGTCTCCCAGCATCCTTCACTCCCTCTCTCTCCCTCTGTCTCCCAGCATCCTTCACTCCCTGTCTCCCAGCATCCTTCACTCCCTCTCTTTCTGTCTCCCAGCATCCTTCACTCCCTGTCTCTCTGTCTCCCAGCATCCTTCACTCTCTCTGAGTCCTTTTCATTGTGCTTCCTTGCTTCCTATCCCCTCGCTTGACCCGTAAATCGTTCCCCCTCTGCCATCATGGAGGATCTTCTGATCACTTAAATGCACCTCGAGGAGACGAGGAGCGAGGAGACAAGGCGACGAGGAGACTTCTTGAGGAGCTGAGAGCGAGGAAACACCGGCGTGTCCTTTGTGGAAGTTTTTTATCGTCGCTTCCCGTGACGCTTCAGAGGAAACGACGTCTCATTTCACTAAAAAGTTTCCTCTCTCCTCGCGTCTCTTCCTCGCCTCCTCCGCTCGCATCTCAGGAGAGGAGGCGAGGAAAGGAAACGAGGAGACACGTTAACACAATGAAAAGGACCCTCTTGTCTCCCAGCATCCTTCACTCTCTCTCTCTAATGCTAATGCAGCTGTTTATAACGGCCACATTGACTTTCTCCTGCCTCTGTATGTAAATACAATCTGCTCTGATCAATGGACGGAGAGGTGACATGACGCTGACCACACACACACACACACACACACACACACACACAAGTGAACATAAACATGTACTATGTGCACACAGAGAGTTAAATTTAAGACGTGCGTTTTCCTACGAATGTCCAGCAACACGAGCGATCAGTGCAGCTGTGTAATCCTCTGCAGTGCAGAACCTGTTTAAGCAACAAAACTACTGAAACTACTGAAGTACAGTACTTGAGTAAATGTACTTAGTTACATTCCACCACTGTCTGTCTCCAGTCTCGGTCAAATGATACTCAACACATTTCAATCACGTCCATTTTGTCCAGATGCTTCTTTAAAAAGATAAAAATAGTTTGTTGGTACCAAAAGCTTCTAAAAAAATCTCTCGTTGGACCGAAAAGTCTGAAACTTCCCGTCACACAGACACACTTCGCGCACATACACACACACACACACGCACACACACACACCTGTTAACCTCCTCACAGGGATTCGACTCCTGTGCATGAAGGCATCAACACTGATGGGGATTTCACCTCCCGCTCATCATCGTAATCATGAACACTGCGAGGACAGTTTGAACAGGAGCATGCATCAACATGTAAAACTACAGTACCCATAAGCCCCCGCAGCCCCTCTTACCTCCCACAGGTGTCTGCTGTTCCTGACGGCTCCAGAGTGCAGTTTGTCCAGCAGCAGAGGGATTCCCTGAAACGGGCCGATCCAGGTTCCCTGAGGGATCCTCTGAGACGCACAGATCCCATAACCCAGACCAGGAACCGTACTGGTGCACAGACACACCTGCACACACAACACAGGGGACCAGAGGTCAATAACAAAAACTCTACTCTAGATATAGGTATTTCTATTTATACAATTTATTTCTATTTATAGGCTACAAATTATTTCTATTTATACAATTTATTTCTATTTATAAAATGTATTTCTATTTATAAAATATATTTCTATTTATTCAATTTATTTCTATTTATACAATATATTTCTATTTATACAATTTATTTCTACTTAAACGATTTATTTCTATTTGTACAATTAATTTCTATTTATACAGTTTATTTCTATTTATAGGCTACAATTTATTTCTATTTATACAGTTTATTTCTATTTATATGATTTATTTATATTTCTACAATTTATTTATATTTATACAATTAATTTCTATTTATACAATATATTTCTATTTATAGGCTACAATTTATTTCTATTTATACAATTTATTTCTATTTTTAGGCTACAATTATTTCTATTATACAATTTATTTCTATTTAAAGGCTACAATTTATTTCTATTTATACAATTTATTTCTATTTAAAGGCTGCAATTTATTTCTATTTATATAATTTATTTCTATTTAAAGGCTACAATTTATTTCTATTTAAAGGCTGCAATTTATTTCTATTTATACAATTTATTTCTATTTATAGGCTAAATTTATTTCTATATGCACTGGGCAGCTGTTTGATGCTGCACTCACACAGGACAGCTGAGGCTGAAGGTAGTGGTGGAATGTAACTAAGTACATTTACTCAAGTACTGTACTTAAGTACAAATTCAAGGAAAAACTTTCAGTAATGACAAACAGATGCTTTAATAAACTATCTTTGTTAAAACATAATGAGCTGGCATTGAACAAACACTTGATTCCTTTGTTAAGAGGATGAAACTTGTTCTCTGATGTGACATACTATTTCTACAACATCTGATACGACCACAACAGACAGGAAGTGTCACCTCTCTGGGCAGGTCTCTGAGCCAATCAGGGACGTCCGGCAGGGTGACGGGCGCCGCCGTGCTGCTGGTGCCGACGAGCCGACGCAGAGAGTGAAGAGGTCCGTGCATCGGACACTCTCCGTTCCTGTTGTCTGCACACATGTCACAACCTGGAGACACAACGGGAGATCTCACTGGTTATTATAACAAGCAGACAAACAACATACGTTAATATCAGGGCTGTTAAACTTGTGATTTTTAGGTTGTAGCGGCTCAGTTTTAAAGCTAGAGTGAAGATACTGGTATCATATGAAACTAGAGAACCTGATGAATCCATCGGTACCAACCAGGTCATACTACCTTGTCATGAAGGAGGTTAAATAACGCTCCAAACTTACACTAAATTTTGGCGAGGAAAAACTGTCATGGCCATTTTCAAAGGGGTCCCTTGACCTCTGACCTCCAGATATGTGAATGAAAATGGGTTCTATGGGTACCCACGAGTCTCCCCTTGAGTAATATAGTAATTATAGAGTATTATAGTTATAGTAAGAGTATTAAATACTTGACAAATCTCCCATTAAGGTACATTTCGAACATATAAAAAAATGTGAGATTAATTTGCGATTAATCGCGATTGACAGCCCTAGCTTATATCAAACTATATACAATTTAAAAAACGTAACTTTTATTTTAAAAAAGTATATTTTTTTAACTTTTATTTTTTAAGTAAAATGCTGTGTTTACGTTTTTATTTCAGTCTATGATTTTAATACTTTGTATGTTTTAAAATTCTTGCAAATTTTCACAGTGAGTGTGATTTGTTATTTTATTCCAGCCCACTGTTTGTACGTGTTTTTATTTATTTTAAGCATCTTTTTTGTGACATTTATGTCTTTTATGCCACAATTTCTTTAACTCAAGAATTTAAGTCTTTGAATTTCAGACATTCAAAGACTTTTAAAGACCTACAGACACCTTGTTAATAAAAATCTACTTGAAAAAACACAAATTAAACTCATTTTATGGAACAGCGGAGAGATGTTGAGAGTGTTTATTGGAGCTCTAAGACTGATCTGCAGCTCTGTCTGATGAAGTGAACTGTTTTTTATTGGTGCTTTCAGTTCAATGTGAGATTTAAATGATTGTTTAAAGACTAGTTTGTCTTTTGGTCGTATAAAATAACCTCCTGACAGAGTGGAAGAGGAAGAAGAAGGAGGATCGTGGTGTCCATGAGTCAGAGACTCTCCTAAACGTCCTCCGTGCTCTCTGCAGTGTTCCAGGTTAAATGTGGCGAGCAGCGAGTTGCTGGGAATTAGCGAGCGTCAACATTTACTCAGAGATGCAGTCTGACAGTAATGGATGTTAATTGACTGTAGCAACATAATGAGAGATTATTATCTGGACACTAAACTCCCACAGAGCACAGCGACTGAGAGGAAACAGGATGTTGCTTTTTCTTTCGGTTTTTCCCAAAATTAAATATCCTCAGTTTGAGAGACTGACGGCCACTTTTACACCGTGATTGATTGAAGTCAATTAAAACGTATATTATGCTCATTTATAAACCGCAGAGTCTAACGGAAGGTTCACGCTCGAGTAAATGGGAAAAATGTTACAGGTTGAATTCTCCACGAGGCTCCAGTTCAGGTTCAGTCTTCACCAATGGGAACGCTGGGTTTAATGGAACTGTTATGAACCTGACAGCTGTGAGAAGGAAGGAAACTGTTCATCTGTCTACACGGCCTATATCTCACGATTTCACTCATTTCTGAGAAGAAAACTAAATGAAATAACATGAGAACTCATATTCAAATAATCTGCTCAAAATTCATCCAACTTGCTCGTTTTACACAAACTTCCTGCAGTTATTGCGTTCACTATTTGGGTTAATTGTACAGTTTATCAGTTGTACAGTTTATCAGTTATCAGTTTACTCAATGATAGAAAAGAGGTCCCTTAAGGAAAAAGGTTGGGAACCACTGCTATAGAGAACCTTTAACATCGTATAGATCTATATTAAAGGAAGAGTTCAACATCTTGGGAAGACCTCAGTAAATCACTGCATCCAGCTGTTGTTCTGCAAGAAGTACTTCTAGCACCGAACTCCCCCTAAAACCACAAAATCCCTCTTACATTTCTGTTTGTGTTCAGATTAAACAAACAAGGTGCAACATGTTAATCGGTGAGCTTTAGAGGTGTTGGTAGGAGTATCTGAACTTCGGACAGAGCCAGGCTAGCTGTTTCCATCTGCTTTATGCTAAGCGAGGCTAACCACGTCCTGACTCCAACTTCGTACTTAACGCATGGACATGAGAGACTAAATGATGTGATGAACAGCTGAACTATCAGCAGTATAACTGAGTAAACTCCTGCAAAAAAAGGCCATAAAGGGATTTGGTTTAAAGCTACATAAATATCCAGTAAATTGACCATGTGTTCATAATGTTCTGTCAAACTACGAACTCCAGGGTCAATAATGAAACCTTTAAACTCAAAAGGTTTGAAAAAGTAAATTTTCATGCTTATTTTGAGGCCCTCTTGTGTCCGGGATCACGCATCAGCCTTGTTATGAAGTACATGTGAGATTCATGTTTTCATTTTAAATATGAAACCCTCATGTGATGTGAGATATCTTAAAAACGTGTGAATTTAACATAATGTCATGTATGTAATGATAAATACTAACAGATTAACTACTAACACAGTAAAAGAACGACACGCTGCTTGCGGCTCTTTCCTGACTTAAAGCTGTAAACCTGCCGTCTCTCTCTCTCTTTTTTCTTCTCGTCCTCTCATCAGACTGATGAACTGACTGTGAACTTGTTATGGCGTTTCTCTCCTCGCTGCCCATCATTCAAACCCAGTATTCTGTTACATCCATCGCCAGTGTTTAGACAGCTCCGCTCCGCCTATGATGTCTCAGCGCCGGGCGCCGTTTCCACTGAAAACGTCCGCGGGCCTTTTCTTACTATTTGGTTCCAACTAAATGAGGATTTTTTTTGTGAGTGTATCTTCTTAAAAACGATTTCAAACACTCTTTAAAAGTGCAGGTATTAATCTGCTTCATTGAAATTTTGCCACTTTTCATTTCTATATTTGCTCTATTCCAGAGTTATTAACAGTTTCCTGACTTGCCGCCATCACAGACACCAAACAGCGAGAAGGTCAAGGCTCCTTTACAAACTCGGACGGACTTCAGCGAGGCTTCTACAAACCTCCACCGAGCATCTTTTAGCTCCTGGTTCTGGTTTTACCCCGTTCACTCTACCTGCTCAGCAGCAGACAGACCCAGTTAGAGACTAACTGGTGAACATAGTGGAGAATTTAGCAGCTAAAGAGACAGATATTGAATTTAGGAGGTGGTGGAGACCAAAAACAGAGCTAAAAGAGAGAGAATATTGGACTAAAATTCATCAAGTGATACAGTCAGAGTTATAAAATGTGTTTTGGAGTAGACAGAAATCACTTAATGCAACTTTATGAATTGTTATTTTTTCATGATAATCTGCTATTAGTTCAAACTGAGCACTTAAAAAGTAAAAGTAACTTGGGGTAAAAGTCCCCCAAAAAAGTGAAGTTTTTAAGGCTTTTATTGTGTTAATGTATTGATTTATTTTTACATTATGGTCCAGATTGTTGTTTTAAAGCCGTCTCTACCCTACGAGAAGTACATTACACATTTGTTCTAAAGGACTATACAATCTACATTATTCTGCTACAGAACAATAAATCCCTTGTATTTATGAATCTATATTTTTTTGGCTTAAATAGTCTAAAAAATATCCGGATCTTAAACAATAATCATATGTAATGTGTGTTAATTCCGCCTCAGGTCATTAATCCACCAACATTTTCTCCATTACATCAGAAAAACAGTAGCAAAAACTGTATTAGAAACAATTTTGAAGAATGTTGAAAGGCATATTATTATTATATATTATTATTATTATATTTTTAATTTTTTTTAAATTTGAAGAATGTTGCAAGGCATATATTATTATTATTATTATTATATTTTATTTTTTTAATTGGAAGAACGTTGCAAGGCATATATTATTATTATTATTATTATATTTTTTCATTTTTTTAAATTGGAAGAACATTGCAAGGCATATATTATTATTATTATTATTATATTTAATTTTTTTAATTGGAAGAACGTTGCAAGGCAAAAATTATTATTATTATTATTATTATTATTATTATTATTATTATTATTATTAATAATATATTTTTTAATTGGAAGAACATTGCAAGGCATATAAATCACAGAGCAAATGAGTAAAACTTGGAGGTTTCTGAGTCTTTTCTAAAGAATTAAGGGAACCTTTAAGGGAAAATCTAAGTTTCTCCAAACCAGTGGACAGTAACGGATCTTTCACCGACCTACTGTGAGTCAGAGG
>CAKAOJ020000505.1:77500-127500 GCA_916701645.2 Sebastolobus alascanus
ATTAGAAGTATTATAACTCATTTATTTCTCACTTTCTTTATTTCACATCACTGATTTAAGTGAATGTTTAGCTGCAGTTGAGGCCTCATTTTGTGCAGCTTTGATTAGATTAATAATGTAGAAATATTATTTTTAAAAAGCACCACTAATGCTTGATGAAATAAAATATTTAGACATTTTTGCAAGAGAATTAAAAATTATATAATTATTCATATAAGAATTATGAATATTATGATTTTTCAATTACTAAATTTAATTCAATTCTAAATACCTAATTACAATATTATGAATTAACAGCTGCTTAGCCGATAACACCAAATTCCCTGCAGGAATATTATGCAAATATTAAAGAAATAATTATGAATTATTTTATATTTCCAAAATAATTGAGATTAATTAATTGAAAGTAATAACAATAAACTAACTATTAAGTTCTGAACACACACTATTATTGCAGAAATATTAAAGAGATATTAGAGCAACGATTATTAAAGTTACTATAAACCCTCTACTGAGTATCAGAAAAAAATATTAAAGTCACTGTAGGAAACCTAAACTAAACTTTATTATAATGTAAACCATCACAATGTGACGACACACTGCTGAGCACTGCAGAGAACAATATATATATGTGGAAAAATATCCTATATTTCAATTAAATAATAATTAATAAATAAATAAAAATAAATAAGAAAAAATAAATAATAAATGAGATTAAAACACCATCACAGGGTGACGACTCACTGCATAAAACAATATAAATATGTGGAAAAATTTGATATATTATAATTAAATAATAATAAATAATAACAATAAGTAATAAATGAGATTAAAACACCACACGGTGATAACTCACTGCTGTGCACAATATAAATATGTGGAAAAATATCATATATTATATATACTGTATACTATGAGAATATCAGAGGAGTTTTATCAGATAAAACAAAGTGACACAAGTTTAAAAGTCACAGCTGAGCACCAGAGACACAATCTGAGATCCTTTTATTTAATAGTATACTAATATTGTAGGAGAATTATAGCGTAAACACACCTCTAATAAACTCCAGCGACAGGCCTGAGGTGTGTGTGTGTGTGTGTGTGTGTGTGTGTGTGTGTGTGTGTGTGTGTGTGTGTGTGTGTGTGTGTACGTACGGTTGTTGAGCTCTCCCGTGTGGTTGCTCAGCGGGATGATCTCCATCCTCTGCTGTCCGTACAGGTAGTAGTCCAGCTCCTCCGACGTCAGCTTGAACCTGAGCGCCGCTCCTTTGCCGCCCTCCTCTCCGCCGCCGCTCTTCACGCTGGACGACACCACGCCGACCCCCCCGCAGCTCTGCTCTTTGGCCTGGTGGAGAAGCCCCGCCGCCGGGTTGTGACCCTGCTGGTTCTCCGGGGGAACCACCACCATCAGGTCTCCTCCCGGTCCTCCGGGCCCGCCACACACCGGGGCCAACGCCTGCCCGAAGAGAGCGATCTGCTGGGGGACGGGCAGCTGGGAGATCCCAGCCGAGGTGGAGATGGAGATGGAGGAGGACGGGGTGAGAGCTGCTGAAGAAGAGGACGTAGAAGAAGAGGAGGTGCAGTGTGCGGAGGCCAGGAGGTGGCTGTGCAGGCGGGACGGGCGCAGGCTGTCCATGGGGAGGGAGAGGCGGTCAGCTGAGGGCGGCGGGGGGGCCAGAGGAGCCTTCAGCTGCGCCTGAGGGAAGAGCTGCTGCCAGTGCTGCAGGTAGGACGGGTCCACCTTCAGGAAGGCCGAGCCGCTCGGGTCGCCCGGCTTCAGCATGGCTGCCCGCCGGCGGCTGTGGGGGGGGGATCAGAGAGGACGAGGTGTCAATCATCAGCAGCAGAGGTCACGGTGGGATGTTAAACACAACAACTGTGTCACATCGACTATAAACACATGCAGGACATTTACAATCTACTCTGCTGTTTCACTACTTTATAGGAGACACTCTAACGTCACATCAATCACCGTATTTCAACATTAAAATCACTTTTAAGGTGTTTAACTGAGACATAAAACAAACATACGTCAACGTGTGTGTTGCATTACATTTACTCTAAAGGTTTGAAACTGATTTCAGCCTCATCACTCACGTTAAACTCTCATTTTTTCGGCGTTTATCTGAGACAGATCGCTCCTGATCTCCACCTGATTTACAGGTTTTTACCTTCAGTTCACACTTCAGGTGTTAATACAGAAAAAAGGAACTTCAGCCTTTTTGTTGTTTGTGTTAAATTTAATAAAAACACGAGACGCAGAATCTCATCCTTCACATTACATCCATATTTTCCTGAGTGTTTCTAGTTCATTTTTAAAATTTTAGTTTATTTGGTGGATTATAAAAATATCTAAATACGTGTGTAACTGTTAACTGCATTAAAATTACGTTTTAGGTGTTAAGTGGAGAAAATTAAATCCAAACTAAAGCCTCAAACGAAGCAGATCCAGTGTTTAAATCTTCTTTTTTAAAGTCATGCTTTCATTTTTGATCCTAATTAGAATTTTTCTCTTCATCTTGGCTGAATTTTAAGCATTCAACGTGGTTTCAATCACCTTGACTTTATATTTTAAGTTTAAATGAGTGCATAAAATAAATTGAGACTCAGACTTCCTACTTTAAATTTACACTGGTGGTGATAATTACAAATAAGAGAATCAGAAGTTAACAGTAAATTTCAGGTGATCCTGATGAGTTTGTTCAGTCTGCAGGATTTCACTAAAATACAGATTTTATTCTGCAGACAAAGTTGTACTCTGGTGCGTTTCTGTTTAAAATAAATATTCAGATAGTTTGGAGATTAGTTGAAACACATATTTGAGTTTCAGATGTACAGACAGGTTGTTTCTGTTCTCCTCACCATCAGTGTTTCAACTCTCTACTTGTAAAAATGAATAATAAATCCACATTATTTCTTTAAAAGCTGTAAAAATGTGGTAAATTTTAAATGATTTAAGGCATCAGAGTCACCAACACAACCAGAAATCTTCTTCCTTTTCAGCTTCATCATCTTATAACTGAGTCTTGCAGGAGTCTAAAGTATTTTTACTCTATTTTACTTCTAAAGATGAGCAGTAAAGTGTATTTTTATGAATAACAACTGTGTCTAAACGCCATTTCTGAGACATAAAATGTGTCTAAACTCTAGAGCCAATAAAACACTGACTTCAGCCCGGTTGAGCCTCCGCTTCAGCCTTGCTCCGCTCCGCTGTCTCCGTCTCGGATGGTTGTTTAAGCGCGGATTTTACGCACGCCAAGCGCAAAAAACACACACCCCGCACCAAATAACAGCAATAAGCGCACACTCACACGCACTTTGGGTTAGTTTACGATGTAAACCAGGCAGGGAGTAAAAGTTTCATCATCAGAGTAAATAAATAAACAGGTCCGGGTATAAGTCCAAGTCAGATCAGCGGTCCGGCGGGCTGTCCGTGGCCGAGCAGAGGCAGCGGTGGAGCGGGGAGAGACGCGGGGACGCTCCGCTGGGTTCCTCCGGAGTTTCCCGGGATGCTTTTCTTTTTCCTTTTTTTTCTTTAAATGTGAAAGTTGGAGCGCAGGAGAGGCTTACTGCTGTCAGAGTGCGCTGTTTTCCGGGCAGCGGTGGAAGGTTTGTCCCTCCTCCGGGCTGCGGTGAACCATCGAGGAGAGCCGGGACACTTCACTGCGTCCTGCGCGTCTCCGGAGCCAAAACTAGCGGAGCGGCTGCTGCGCTGCTCTCTCTCTCTCTCTCCCTCCCTCTCTCTCTCCCATTCACTTGCCCTCTCCCCTCCCCTCCCTTATCTCCTACAGTCTCCCCCCCTCCTCTAATTCACACGTATTATTTCTCTCTCAGTCTGTTTCTCTACTCTCAGACACTTTCTTTTCTTTTTCTCCATCCTCATCTTCAAACTCTCTCTTTTTTCTGTTTTCCCTCTCTGGCTTTTCTGCCTCTTTTCCTCCAGATTCAGCTCAGTTCAATTGAAATGATCTTTATTGACACAAAAATGTTCATACAGTCAGAGCAACGTAGGCTACATGTAAAGGAAATCTCTCTGTGTCTATCCACCACAGCAGGAAGTCTAAAGGTTCACTGGACTGTAAAGTGCTTTATAGTACATTTGTACATTGTATTTGATCCCTCCTATTGATCTGTGCATGAAGTGATAAACTATCATGTAAACGGAAAGTAACACAACATTTAGTAACACCAAAACCTCAAGGAACACCTGAGAAAAAGCCATGCTGTGATTTGGGATCAAAAACTTTTGACATTTGTCGATTTCTGCATTTTTTTGGCGATTGGATGGCGAGAACTTGTGTTGTGTAAACTGCTCAGAAACCCCCTTATTGTCAATCTAGCTAGTTTGATCCATCCATCCTCTGAATGCTCTAGTTCTGTAGTTTGATCCATCCATCCTCTGAATGCTCTAAGTCTGTAGTTTGATCCATCCATCCTCTGAATGCTCTAGGTCTCTAGTTTGATCCATCCATCCTCTGAATGCTCTAGGTCTCTAGTTTGATCCATCCATCCTCTGAATGCTCTAGTTCTCTAGTTTGATCCATCCATCCTCTGAATGCTCTAGGTCTCTAGTTTGATCCATCCATCCTCTGAATGCTCTAGGTCTCTAGTTTGATCCATCCATCCTCTGAATGCTCTAGGTCTCTAGTTTGATCCATCCATCCTCTGAATGCTCTAGGTCTCTAGTTTGATCCATCCATCCTCTGAATACTCTAGGTCTCTGGGTACCAGTGACCACTCAAGGTGCTGGTCTGACCATCGGGAGCAATTTAGGGTTCCTGTTGCCCATGGACGCTTCAACATGTGGACAGGAGGAGCCGGGAATCGAACCATTAACCCTGCGATCAGTGGACAACCTGCTCTACCTCCTCAACGTATCCTCATACAACAGTTCGTATGACATCTTAAGAAAAGGTATTTCTCATTTTGCATGTGTTCTGCTACCAACATGTGTCAGTTTCTGCTCGTTTCCTGCATACAGTCTTTTCAAAATAAACTTACGTCTTAACAGGTGAAAAAAAAGGTGTATAAATTTGAATAAATCGGGAGAAATACGGGAAAATTGTGACCCCCAGGAGGAAACCGGGAGAGGTCGATGAAAATCGGGAGGGTTGGCGAGTATACTCAACAACACTTTGGGACACGAACACCAGTCTCCTGGTTGAAAGTCCTGTGTTTGTTGGACCCATCCAGCTCCCCTCCCTCCCTCATTCAGCAGTCTCTCTCTATCTTTCTATTCTACATCACTAACTCTGAGCGGAGCAGATTCACACGGATGTACAGTGCAGTCAATACAGACGTACACATGACACGCCAAAAGCAAGAACAGCGTTCTTATTGCATATATACGCCGTTTCAACCCGGTCTCACGGGAAGGTGTATAAATACCTCGACATTACACGGACATTCCGCCTGTCATGAGGACGCTATGCAAACGTCCACAGTTAGGTAAGTACAAAATAAGTACGTAAACTAAGTAAAATATGTTTGGAAACAACTACGGAAAACACGTCACAAACGTCAACTAAAAGAACGTGACAAACGTCACTAACGTAACTTACAAAACAAAACGCGGGTCTCCTGGTTAAAAGTCCAGTGTTTGTTGGACCCGTCCACCACAAGTGGTCTTTCTCACTTTTTATTCAACGTCACGCTTTTATATCAGGGGTGGGAAAAAAAATCGATTCACTTATGTATCGCAATTTTTTTTTTTTATGATTTTGAAATTTATTTTTTAATGCCAGAATCTATATATTTGCTTCATTTGAGAGTAGAGGAAGTAGACACGTGTGACTATGTCCGGTTTTCAAAATAAGGTGTTAACAAAGGGAACTGTATATACAAAAATACATTTATGGAAACTAGAAGTGCACTCGGAGAGTGCAGACCTCCGCCAAGGCAGGTTTCATGTATGATTTCTGGGTTGCTGGATAATAAATACTTCCTGACAGTGACTGATATATTTGACTTCAGGACATCTCTGACTACATAGATGCTGAATATCAAACATTTTTACTGGATTAATTTAGAGATTTTCCAAAGTAAAAGTCCCTAGAAGAGATCCAGTCAAAAAGAGATCAAGAGTTAAAAAAGTTAACAAAAATCACAATAAATCGCAATATCGAATCTCAATACATATTGAATCAGCACCCAAGAATCGAGATAGTATCAAATCAGGAAATAGGTTAATCGTCCCAGACCTAGTTTATACGTAGATGCATTCACGGCGTACAAATGACATGCGGAAATCAATAAAGATTATAATTACAACATTTATTATTAGGGCCAGAGCACGAAAGTGCCAGAGACCCAACAGTGTTGAAAATTGGCGAAAATTGCAAAGTTCTGCAGTGATCGGGCTGTCAGCGCCCCCTAATGCGTGGAAGGCCATAGTTTGGACAAAGTTGATCCTATATTCATGAAATTTGGTCGGCACATCCCGCTCATTATTTCAGACATATTCCTCATTGGGTCTCATTAGCTCCGCCCACCCGGAAGTCGGCCATGTTGAATTTTGTGCGTTTTTTCATGTATTTTATGCGTACTTCTACCTCCTAGAGAGTTTATCGGATTCACGTCACATTTTGGGTTGTATAACCCTCAAACTGATGTGACGCTAAATTGCGAAGGAATTTTTGATCGCTCGAACGTGAGACCATTTTTATCACTTTACAGGTATGGTAACCTTACGATACTCTTCCTAGAGGATTCAAGAAATCAATCTCAAAGTCGGGCAGCAGAATCTCATGCAACACCTTCATGATGCTAAATTGCGACGCTTTTGTGTTTTTTGTGCGAAACGGCGTTGTTGTGGTGGCGGCGCGGTAGATTTCGATGTTTCGACAGGAAACAGGAGGCTGTTGTAGCTTGACTATACATTGTCCAAACTGCACCAAACTTGACATGTTTTATAAGAGTCTTTAGCCCCACGCGCTCCATGCAGAAAATCCCCTTGTGCAAAGGCCCGCGAGGGCCCGTTCAACGCTGCTCTCAGCTTTAATTATTATTATTACTGGTGTTGTAGGTGGTCGTCCTGCTGTCAGCTCACCTCAGCTGCTTTATCAACCTCTGTGTGTGTGTGTGTGCAGATAAGACAGATTACAGCCGAGCTCATTGTGTTCCTGGTTCTGACTTGTTATCCACGACCCCGAGCTTTCCCACCCGTCTGCTGCTCTCACACACACATACAGTACGTGTGTGTGGACATCAGTCATTGTGAGCTGCTGTGGATAAGAACATCAGCTAAACGCCTGAAAACGTAAATGTGTGTGTGTGTGTGTGTGTGTGTGTGTGTGTGTGCGTGTGCATGTTGTTATGACTGGCGTCGCCCTGACAGGCCTCATTTGTCATCCTCGGGACCTCTGCTGGATTGATAACGAACAAAAACACAAACATAAGCGTCTGAAAATGAACTCTTGTCGGCTTAAAGAGACTTTTTCAGCGCGGAGGAATGTGGAGCAACAACAGGCCGTCTGATTGGCCGGAGCGGCCAATGGGGAATTCACGGGGTTGGGGGTTCGAATCCCCGCCCCCTCCCGGTACAGTAGGTAATCTAAACATTACTTTTTTTTTACCTAAGAGAAGATATTTTAAAGGTATTGTAATAGGAAATTTATGCTTATTTACAAAGTTAGTGTAAAAAAAATGATCTTTTTCATGATTTGTAGGAAAAATAGTGGAAAACTGTTGTGGAGACTGTTTTTGAAATTAAAGGAAGTTGTTCAGAAGAATTAGCTGTTAGTCATCACAATAACTCACTTCTAATCACTTCAAACTAGATTTAAAGGAATATGTCTGCGTGACTGTATTAATATGTGGTGGAAACACTAATACTGTCACTAATCTTCCCAGTGTTGTTCCTCATATTCAAATCCGAACATTTACATTTTGGTCAAAGTATGTTTTAGTGTCCTTCTAAAAACGTTTTCCCACATGGTGACCTGACGTAGGTTTCTGCATGATGACGCTGCTACATACACAGATGGAGTCGCAGTTTAACTCCTACTGTTTGTCAGCTATTGAGAAACTTTAAACCCCCAAAATGATTTTTTTGTCTTCTTTGATCGCGTAATATTAAAAACCTGTTCTTCCAAAACTCAGTTTCAACCTGTAACAGAGCTAAAGTTCAAATGTCCTGACGCCCAACGATGTTATATTCACAGTGTTGATAGACCTGATCAGAGGTCAGATGTCATGAAGCATGAAATTATCATTCTGTCATCAGCAGAAATTGACTAAAAAAAGGTTGATCCTTAAATTTAAGACAGTTTCCTTTTTCCTTTACATGAATGTTTGATAGTCATAAAAAACTGAAGATTTAAACTTCACTTAAAGGAAAATGTTTAATATTTTATAAAAAAAAAAATCAGAGATTTGGTTGAAGTAAAATAAAATGAGACACTGAGCTCTTATGTGAAGGTAAACCTTAATTAAACTGGGTATTAAAATGATATTAAATGCATTTATAGGCAATTCAAACAAGCAGGAGAAAAGCTTTATGTTAATAGGTGACTGAAAAATGAATTAAAGGTCTTAATGATAACATTTTTATGTAGACAAATTCTGTTTTTTTAAAAAAAATAAAATAATACATCCATAGAGCTTTTAGAAAGATGAGAATAAAAGTATGGCTTTTCCTGAAAAATTGTTAATTAATCATTTCAAAAATTGTGGCGGGTCCAAAATTTATGTTTTGTTTATTTCTGTGTAAGAAATCTGACGTTGAGCTAATAGTTAAACAATGTTAGTATCACGTGGTATCTCTGGGTCGTTAGTTAGTGCAGAAAAACAGATAAATGTCTGAGATTGACGGTAAATGTCTGGCAACGACTAGTTGTGAAGTGAATGTAATGGAACGGGGACAGAATGTTATTAATAGCACCTTTAATTGACTATTTTCCCATTTTTTCTCTTATTATTTAAGGGTTGTATCAGCGTAACGCCCCATAAATCGTCAGCTTTGGTTAGTTTGTTTTATTATATTATTATTGTATTTATTGCTGTTATTTTTAAACTGATGATTTTTTTTTGTTAAATGTATGGGCCTGCTTGTTCTAAATGTACATAAACTATTATTTTTCCCCTTCATCTTCATCATCATCATCATTAGTCCATAATTACACCTCTTCTCCGTATCGCGGCCGTTGGAGACAGAAAGCAGAGGAAAAAAAGGAAAAAGGCAGAGCGGGAGGAGAATTAGGTGTTTTCATCTATTGATTAATGGCTTTCTAAAGCAAAGCACATCGGAGGAGCCGGACGATCAATAAATTAACTGCCCAAATTCATCATTTTCTACAACAAAAGCTAATTATTTAGACGGCTGCAGGAAAAGAAAAAACACGATATTAACAAGAGTTCATTTAGCAAAGCGCTGTATTCCTGCATGTGAGAGCAAGAACATGGGGGGGATTAAACTGAGATTACACTTCTACAACATTTAGATTTAAACTGAGATTACACTTCTACAACATTTAGGTTTAAACTGAGATTACTCTTCTTTAGATCTTCACATTCAAACTCAGCTGCAGGGTTGGAAATACAAGAAGCTACGTGGAGCTCGGCTCTCCAGAAAGTCTCATTTGGGAAATTTAGTGAGCTTTAAAATATCCTAATTTTTGCTGTTTTTTTTCTGTATAAATGTATATTTCCTTTTAGGTTCCTGAAATAAATAAATAATAGAGAGGTGAAGTCCTGCCCTTTCCGGTGGACCACCATGGAAACTTATTTCAGAAAAAAATATGAACAATAGACAAGAGAACCCGTTTGAATTGCTCCATGAATCACACATATGATGTTTGTCAATTTAAAAGATAATTTTGCAAGTCAAGAAAGTCGCAGTTTGTCGTAAAACTGTTGAAGTATAAGACTGTAAAAATACGTAAAAGGCTTTCATGACAAAGCGTCACATGTTGAAACATTTCAACTCGTGCGGATGCCTATTAGCATCTGTTCGCGTCTTTGCATTGACTTTATACGTTATCAGGACACGTGAAAAATCTACTTCGCATTTGGTCTAAACACACCTTTATGGGTTGATGCGTATGAATTCACTGCCAGCGTGCAGGATTACAAAACCATCCCGATCTCACAGGAAGGAATCAACAGTACAAGGACATTCCGCGTATCATGAGGACGCATTTTAGCCTAGTCATTTTTACGCCACACAACAAAACTACGGTAACGTCCATAATTAGGTTTAAGCCACAAAACCACTTAGTTAGGTTTAGGAAAAACATCATGGTTGGGCTTAAAGTAAAGTAAAATATATACGGAAACAACGCAACATCAGTATGGAAAACACATCACAAATGTAACTTCAAAATATCTCAATACACAGGTCTACTGGTTGAAAGTCCTGTGTTTGTTGGACCCATCCACTACAAGTAGTCTCTCTCTCTTTTTATTCTACGTCACTAACTCTGAGCGTAGCATGTTTACGTGGATGTGTTTACATTGCAGTCAGTACAGACTAGATGGTGTACATATGACACGCCAAAAGCAAGAACTTCTTATTGCACGCTAAATTACTTGTGAATTACTGTCATTCATACAACATTTAGTGCGACCGGGCTGACAAAACGATGGGTGCAGTGTTTCAAGTTTCAAGTCTATATTGTCATATGCACAATAATTACAGAGAAGCAGTCGTTGGCAATGGAAATCTCAGGTTCCCAACAACAACTTTCACTCAGGAGACCACTGTTACTGTCCCGTGTGAAACCAAGTTATAGTGTGTGAAACTGAGCTACTTTAACTTACGTACTGTAACGTTAACCAGGTGTTGAAGTCTATCGGACTACCCTGCACGTTGAAAAGTGACGCTAAAAATGGTCCTGACCAAGCGTCCGTATGTGACGAGTTGTTAGTGAGAACGTGGTGCATCTCTCTGTGGTTGATTATCTAATAAAAGACGTAAAATATCCCGAAAAAATTAATATTTTCTGATGTTGTTTGTTTAAGCCAGTATCGGCAACAGGCCGATAATGTGTATTTTAAACTATATATATATGTATATAAACTTAAACCACTGATGGAGACTTTAAGGGACAATTTAAGGTTTAAATCCTCTAAATGAGGAGGTGTTAGTTTAAATCCACGAGGGTTCGTTAGCACACAACTGAAGGTAATTCAATTAAAACGTTAGCATGTTCATTCACAAATACATGTACACACCCCCCCCCCCCCCTGTAACATTGCTGTATATATATATATATATATATATGTGTATAAATATAAATGTGTAAAGCGGTGTCACTTTCATTTACATAGTAGCATGTTGTTAAGGTCCCGCTTTGACATTCAATTAAAACGTTTACATTTCTGCTTAATTAATTCGCCGCATGGCGGGAAGAAAAGACGAATGGACGGGCTGCGTTGACAGGAGGCCGATAACCGTGTGTGTGTGTGTGTGTGTGTGTGTGTGTGTGTGTGTGTGTGTGTGTTAAGGTCACGGCAGGCTGACTATTATAATTCATCTCTATAGACGTGTATTCAGCGGGGACTTATATTCTCTTTTTCAGCTTTATTTCCTGCAGCGAAGCCGAGCGGAGCTTCAGCAGGTTTTAGAGCTGTAACAGTCCAGAGTGGACGTCATTATCCCCTTTTATAAAAAATGTTAGTTTATGGTGTTTATGGTTTAAAACTAACTAACATTATCCTCTCAGTTTATGGTGTTAATGGTTATAAACTAACTGCTGCGGCTCATTATTGATCTCTGCATGCTGCAAAATCAAGAGGCTAAAAGTTAAAACACACAGAGCTGCAGGAACATTTTTCCCTGTTTTGATTTTACATTTTATATTAAATATAGATTATTTGATGCATTTATTTATGTATATGTGCATGCTGCAAATATGAGTACTAATTTTAATATTTTTTAACTTTATTTATTATTATTATTATGGAGTGTTTTTTATTTTTCATCTAATTTTAACAAGTGTGTTTTATTTTTCCATCTTATTTTCTCTGTTTTTATGTCTATTTCCACATATTGTAAAGCACTTTGTGCTGCATTACGTTTATTATCATTATTGTTATTATTTATACATTAAATATATAACCTTCATACTTTAAGATTTGATAAATACTCTACGTACTAGTGTATGATGTAGTATTCAGACTGTCATGTTGGGAAACACATTGATAAAACTTAATTAGTTTTGTTAGCGTTAGTTTGTGTTGAGTTTTTAATTGCTGTTGACTTTTTTCTTCCCTTTTTTATTGGCTTTTTAAAAGTAAAAACATAAGCTACATACACACACAGCCTGTAAAATATATCACACATCAAAATATCAAAGTATCACAGCAAACTAAGATGGGACAAAAACAGGAAACAAGGAGGAGTATAACAAAGGTAGAGTGCTATATTTACAGTTATAATACATATTCTACATGATATGTACCGAATTATGTAGACTAAATAGTACCACAAATTATACATGTCATATAGTACACTATATTATTTTATTTCTATATTTTTAACTAATTGTAAAGGGTGGAAGTTTTTAACTCATCAGGTTGTCGTAACAAAAAGGATCAATATTTCTATGTAAACATCATCAGTTTATAACTTAATCTGTCATAAGACGACATTTTGGCTTTTTAGAGCAGTTGTTGATTTTTAAAGAATCCCTTCATAAATATGAAACTAGCAGAAAATATCATAAACTAAATGATCAAAAAATATTTTTGGTGAGGTTGTAAAATCCTGGCTACAGGATCATTCATTTATTTATTTATATATTTTAAAAATTGTACTGCATCACTATAATTATGATTATTATATGGTAGCTGATTATTTGTTGGAATGTCTTATTTATTATATAGACTTTGTGACTTCTTTCAGGCGAAATCATTGATACTTCCTGCTGCCATAAGAGATATTAAATAACATTTTCTAATATCTGTTTATCTAAAGGAGAGAAAATTAGTCTTTTGAGAGAGAATATTCAACACAATGCCACACACTTGCATGTGATCAGTGAGAGTAAAAATAAAAGGAAGCATCTGAAAGGACTGAATTTAAAATGATCTGTCTGTATTTAGAGGTCATGTGTTCCTCCAGCAGAAAGGGGGCGCTGTGGTTGTTTAAGATGCTCATGCAGATGCAGATTTACACTAATGTTAAAACCTTAGGATTTTACTTCTTTTAATAACAGCTGAATGTTTCTATTCTTTAAACTTTCATAGCATCAGTTTGAGCTGCTGCAGCTGTATACTCGTTATGTATGTGTACTTGTATGATGTTCCAGGTGTGTTGAAGCTGACAGGTGTGACATATATTCTGCTTGTTACTACAAACGATCCACCACACCGGTGTTACTGTTTCTATAAGCTCTGGGGGTTAAAGGTCGACACCAACAGGAACTGATAACCTTTATTATTTCAGCAGAGATCATCAGATTTGTTTCTCCTTCTGTCTCAGGACCTCCTCGTAGTTATCATGAGGCCGCTGGAGGGTCTCAACCCTCAGGTTGGGGAACACCGACTTTAACCATAAAAGGTGGGTTTTTCTCGGTGGGTGATATTTTTGTTTTTGGGAGTTGCAGGTTTAAAGTTTGTGTTTTTATTTATTTATTTTTTTTAGTGTGTTTTCTTTAGTTTTAGAGTATTGTTTCATATCCTCCTCTCCTCATCTCTCCTTTATCGCTCTTTCATCCCTTTTTCTCCTAATTTCCTCTCATCTCCTTTCCTTGTTTCCTCATCTCCTCTCCTTATATCCTCATTTCCTCTCCTCTCTCAGTTTCATCATCTCCTTTCCTTTTTTCTTGACCTTGTCTCCTCTCCTTGATTCCTCTTCTCTCTCCTTGTCTCCTCCCTATAGCCTACTTGTTTTTTTTTCATCTTCCCTATTTGTTTTCTCTTCTCTATTCTGTTGCTTTCCTCTCCTCCTTTCCTTGTCTCCTCTTGTCTTTCCCTTTAATCCTCTCTCCTTCTTGTCTCCTCTCCTCCTGTCCTCTCCTATCTTCATCTCCTTTCCTTGTTTCCTCATTTCTTTCCTTCCCTCTCATTTATTTCCCTTTTCTCCTTTCCTCATCTCCTTCTTACTATATATCTCCTCATCCTTTTTCCTACCCTCTCATTATTTCCCTTTAATCCTCTCTTAACCTCTCTCCTATCCTCTTTCCCTTTAATCATCTCTCCTTATTTCCTATCCTCGTCTCCTTTCCCTTTAATCATATCTCCTTATTTCCTTCCCTCTCATGCACTTCCCTTTAATCCTCTCTTCTCCTCTCTCCTCTCCTGTTTCCCTTAAATCATCTCTCCTTCTCATCTCCTTTCCTTATCTCCTATCCTTGTTTCCTCTCATCCTCTCCTCTCTTCTCCTCTCCTATCCTTGTCTCCTCTCCTTGTTTCCTCTCCTCTCATCCTCTATCCTTCCCTCTCATTATTTCCCTTTAATCTTCTCTCCTTTTAATCTCCCATCCTTGTTTCCTTTCCTTCTTATCTCCTTTCCTCATCTCCTCTCCTCCTTGTCTCCTCTCCTCTTTCCCTTAAATCATCTCTCCTTCTCATCTCCTTTCCTTATCTCCTTTCCTTGTCTCCTGTCCTCCTTGTCTTCTCTCCTCTCTCCTATCCTTGTCTCCTCTCCTCTCCTCCTTGTCTCCTCTCCTCTTTCCCTTAAATCATCTCTCCTTCTCATCTCCTTTCCTTATCTCCTTTCCTTGTCTCCTTTCCTTCTTATCTCCTTTCCTCATCTCCTCTCCTCCTTGTCTCCTCTCCTCAGTGGGCGGTACGTTGATCCGGGTCCAGCCAACAGGGGGAGTGGTCTGGTGATGTATCCGTGTTAGGAGCGCTGTTTCCCGGCCAGCCTCCCAGCTGTGACTCGCTGTGATCTCCTCCTCTCTTTTCCTCTCTCCGTTCCTCCCAGCAGGCCCTTTACCGGCCGCCTCTCTCTCTCTCTCTCTCTCTCTCTCTCTCTCCGGTTAAAGATGGAGCTCCGGATGATCCTGCCCGCCCTGCTCTTCCTCTCTGCCGCCTGTGTGCAGCCGGTGTCCGGCGGAGCGACCCGGACCGGACCGAGAGTCACGGAGAAGGTTGGTGATGTGATCAATCTGCCGCATGTATTAGCATGAATCCGTCTCCTCTCCTCTCTGTGCGCTATCGGCGCGTCTTCTCTCGCTGTGCGCGCTCCCGCAGCGTGCATAACAACAGCACGAGCGCGAGCACGCACGCGCATACACACAGAAGCAGAGAGACGACGTGCACCGGAACTCATACACACTGTCTCTCCGTAGATTTACAGATGTTTCCAGACTATGAGAGACGACCCACACGCACACGCACGTTCACACGCACGCACAGCTGTACACGTGTCCATTCAGATGAGTGTTAACGCGCAGTGCGTTTTGCCTGCAGGACCTGAGCTTAATATACTTCTGTGTATTTTAATATCACTTTAATGCACCATTTAATGACTGATCCCTGGTCTTGTCAACACGTGCTCTTATTGTGAAAGGGTGTTATTAAAACAGGGAACATTAATATGAAAAGTCACTGCTAGAACATAAGTATTAAAGAGCTCAAAGTCCTGCAGTGAAAAGCAGAGTTAAATTATACTTTTGTAAAAGTTTATCAGTCAAACTTTCAGTCAAGTCAATATCCTGCAGTACATCGTAGTAGTATTTGCAGTAACTGAGTTATTTAGACAGAAATATTACTGTGAATCATCTCCATATATTTATTACAGCTATTTTATTACTATTTACAAGGTAAAGTAAGAGTTTAAACTATAGTCTTCTATTGAGTCAACATCAAAATAAAACAACTCTTCTCTAATACACCGTTCTTTATACTCTCTAAACACATGATGAAGGTAAGATAACTGACTGTTTGGGTAATAAAGTGTTTTGTATATATATATATATATATATATATATATATATATATATATATATACTTTAGAACATTTGTTCCGCTTGTTTAGTTGTGTTCCAGTGTGTAATTCCAGTGGTGGAAGAAGTACTCAGACCTTTAACTTAAGTTAAAGTATTAATACAACAGTATAGAAATACTATATATTAGGGATGCACTGATACTGGATTAGATATCGGACCGATGCTGACTCAAATAGCTGGATCAGATATCGGTGACAATGGAGCCGATCCAGTCAACTCAACTTTATCTTTATATACATTATTTACTGTAATTTTAATTCCTGTTTAAGTTTTGCATTAAAAAGGTTTGCACCTGAATTGTAATTTCTGTTAATGTTGAAGATTTTTTTTACCAAGTTGCTGGTGCACGATTTATTATTTTAATAATAAAGAACAGTTAAATAACTTTATATCTATGTATTTATTGGTCGCATTTTGCATTACAGAGTTAGTAAAGTTACGTTTAAGTCAAGTCTAATGTTTCTGGGCAGCCCTAAAATGTAGTGGAGAAAAAAGTACAAGATTTGCATCTGAGCATACAATGCAAATACTAAAGTAAAGTACAAGTACCTCAAAATTGTACTTAAATAGTGCTTGAGTAAATGTACTTAGTTACTTTCCACCGCTGCCTAATTTGAAGTTAAATGTAGCTCAATATCAAAATTTTAAGCTACAAATATATATATATCTCTCTGTGTGTGTCCAGGTGTTTTTTGACATCACGGTGGCGGGTCACGAGGTCGGGCGGATCGTCGTCGGCCTTTTTGGGGAGGTCGTCCCACTCACTGTCAATAACTTTGTCGCCCTGGCAACCGGAGAGGTAGGCTGTATATACAGTATATACTATACACACACACACACTGAAACTCTACCATCAACACGTATATCATTCAGTCTTCCTCTGTAATTATATCTTTCTAGATCTATTTCACTATAAACTCCATGAAGTTTCTCCATCAGGAGGAAACTTTACAGTCTGTAATTCATCACAGCGTCTAATTAAAATAGTTGAGATAACTCTTTCTCGAACTTAACACTGAATCATTCTGAGCTTCACTTTCACATCTCAAGTCAATGTTGCAGATTATTGTGCTATTTTATGAGTAAAATATTGGACATTTTTAAGTTAAACGTATAGTTTTTTTTTCAAAGATTTAAGAAAATATTTACCAACTTGATCTGGAACAACAGACACTCTGGGCTTCGTTTTACCCTTCTTTACCTACCTTACGAGAGGGGGGGGGGTCTAAAACTCCCCAACCTACGCTGGTGTTATTGTTTTATTGGGCAGCACAGCTGAGAGCAGCTATGTGCTGCTTCTCCCCAGAAGAAGACTGAGACATGCTCAGCTCAAGGGTTACCGCTGAGCAGCTACCTTTACTCTTCAGAGCCAAAGAAAAAACCCTTTCTAAAGAATACTATGTACATCTGGCATGAGGACTAAAAGTACTTAGTTTGGTTGTGTATTGCATGCGTGTTTTTTTCACAAAGGCATGAAGTTTGATGCCTGTCTCTGCAGAAAGGTTACGGCTACAAAGGGACAAAGTTCCACAGAGTCATCAAGGACTTCATGATCCAGGGAGGAGACTTCACAGCTGGAGATGGAACTGGAGGTGAGACTCTATCTACTTCCTGTTGCCTTTTACACTGAATTACAACCGTTCACGATAGAAAAAAAAAAGCATCAAAACATCCACAGAAACTCGTCAAACTCCTCCTGCAATATCATCCACTTCTCTGCTCTCCATCCGTTTTCTCAGTGTGTTACAAACACTCAATACAACTATATACACATGCACACCGTCTGTTTCACACACAATGCTGTCAGGTTCATTAATAGGTGTTAAAGGGCCCATTAGTACCATAAATTAGTGCAGTAGTTTGAACGCATATTAACTTTATTGTCAATGAGATTAAGATGCAAAAAGAAAGTTACAGAATGTAAATAAATATATAATTAAAGTTAGTATTTTTGATTTTAAACGTTAATGTAGCTTTTATAATTTTCATTTTGTTTGTCCCTGCTGTTTATTTATACCTGCTGTTTTTGTGTTTTTATTCTTTGATTACTCATTTATTTATTTATATTTGTTTAATTTTATTTATTTATTTTTATTTGTTTAAATAATTTATTTATATTTATTTGTTCAATTTAATTTATTTATTGTTATTTTTTTACTTTAATTTATTTATTTTTATTTGTTTAATTTACTTTATTTATTTATTGTTATTTGTTTAACTTAATTGATTTATTTCAATTTGTTTAATTTCCTTTAATTTATTTATGTTTATTTGTTTAATTTTATTTATTTATTTTTATTTGTTTGATTTAATTTTATTTATTTATTTTTATTTGTTTGATTTAATTTTATTTATTTATTTGTTTAATTTACTTTAATTTATTTTTATGTGTTTAATTTAATTTTATTTATTTTGATTTTTTGTGAATATTCATCCATATAACACATTGGACTGCCTTTTTGAGGTCTGTAAAGGTAACAACAAAATCATAATTGAAAAAAATATATATATATATATATAAATATATATATCGCTAAACTCTGTATATATAAATATATATATTTTTAGAGTTTTTTGAATTTCAAGCAAACTGTGTCACCACCTGAAAATGACCAAACTTTTCTCTCCATCCAGGTCACAGCATCTATGGAACAACTTTTGCAGATGAAAACTTCAAACTGAAGCATTTGGGAGCCGGCTGGGTGAGCTCACACACGTTTACATTTCTGTTTTTGACTTCAATATTTAGGAATAAAGAGACAAAATGTTTTGAACGACTACATCTTGATGGGAGGATCAGCTTGTTGACTAAAACCTGAATATATCTTGTTAAATGATGATGATATGATGATGTATGAAAGTGAGATTTGTGTGTGTGTGTGTGTTGATGTACCAGGTGAGTGTGGCGAACGCCGGTCCGGACACCAACGGATCGCAGTTCTTCATCCTGGCTGCCAGAGCGCCGTGGCTGGACGGGAAACACGTGGTTTTTGGCAAAGTCCTGGACGGGATGGTGGGTGGACCCTCACACACTTTTCATTCATCTGCTGCATGTTGCTTTAAAGAAAAAGGGAGGTTTGTTAGGACATGTGGTTAGATTCCCCTATATGGAGTCTGAGGACAGATGAGAAAAGTTACTAAACTCATAAATAAATAAATTCTTAAAATATATAAACAAACAAAACTTACAGTTCATTAACTATTGAGGGGGTAAGGGAATCTATATGAGGTCTGCCTGCTTCCTGGTTCAGAAAGTTGTGCTACAGGTGAGCTACTTCCTGTATAGATTCAGAGGCTCCGCCCACACAGGAAGCAGTGCAGGTAGAGGCAGGTAAAGGTAGGGAGATGTCAGGGTGGGAGGAGATTTTTCACATAAATCCTGCCCTCTTTCAAAGGAGGTTTCTTTCATTAGTCTTTACTAAAAGCTAAAACTTGTTCTTAAGGTTTTTTGCACATATTTTAACAAAGACTGTCAAAGTTAAAGTCGTTTTAATGCCAATAATTTCTTCAAACATTAACACAATTTGTGAGATTTTTTTGGTTGTAGCGGACCTGCTGAGCTTCCATCCATAACCAAACCAAATAATTAGCTGTAAAGAGGTTTAACAAGTTGAAGTATTTATAATTTCCAACCTGCTTGTGCTCCGTCTCCTCTGGCAGTCTGTGGTTCACACCATC
This sequence comes from Sebastolobus alascanus, assembly GCA_916701645.2. Classification (NCBI taxonomy): domain Eukaryota; kingdom Metazoa; phylum Chordata; class Actinopteri; order Perciformes; family Sebastidae; genus Sebastolobus; species Sebastolobus alascanus. The sequence continues at coordinate 97,075 of CAKAOJ020000505.1, forward strand.
GAGCTGCAGGACACCAACGACAGGAACCTGCCGTACACCGAGTGTGTGATCGTCAACAGCGGCAGGATCCCCGTCAAAGAGCCCTTCGTGGTGGAGGTGGAAGGCTGGTAGACGCCACTGATACCACGCTTTACTGTAGAACACAAACACACTGGTGATCAATCACAGGTCCAGTTTGCCAAATTCACATTTTGACGTTATTACTTTTGCATGTTAACATGCTAACACTAACATGCTAGCAAGTAGGGCTAAGTACTGATTGAAATCTTCTGATACAATACCTGAGTTTACCTATTGATACCAAACAATTACATATTCAATACTTTAAGGAATATAAACACGTTGGGTTTTTTTCTATTCAACAAAAAACAAACTACAAATTACAAACAGATCTGTACAAATATTATCAAACATTATGATTATAGACCGATGATGTGACCCCAGAGGGTTCAGGAAACATTTGATCAAAGAACCTAAACACAACTAATATATACATGTTTTATTTGCTTAACCAGAATCCCCATTAGTTACTACCAAGGTTGAAAATACTCTTCCTGGGGTCCGTACAAAAACACTACATCACAATGTAAAAACAAATGCGTAATTAAAATCCAAAGCAATAAAAGGGAACAAAAAAATTAAATAAAAACAAATAAACTACAACGATAAATCAACAACTTCTGACCAAACGTTCAATTCAAGCTTTCAATATCTGAAAGTTTTTGATACTCGGTGCTACGGACGCATTTTGTTTGGTACCAAAAAGGTATTGATGTTCAATACTCGGCCCTATTAGCAAGCTAACGTGAACATGAGGCATCCTGAACGTTAACACGTTTACATGCTAACTGTGAGCTGTTACAAAGGCTAAATGTTATGTGATGGCTAAACAGTAGGCTTGCTAATGCTAGCATGCCAACAAACACTTAACTTTCTAATGATGGATCTCTACTTTATGCAAAGATGATATAAGTAACAGATATTTTCAGTTATTAACAGAACATATCACAAAGTGATGTCAAACTATTGTCTGTGAAGGGTTTATCAACTTTCTGACAACAGGAAACAGGTCAAAGAAAAAAAAATATGAATGGTAGATATCCACTAAACATACAACTTTAACTTGGTTTGAAGCTCAGTTAGAGAGTAACAGACACAAAGTTAAATTCATCATAGATAGTAAAGGAATACACATGTTTACATGCTAACTGTGACATGTAACATAGGATAAATGTTAGCATGCTAAAATGTAGTTGTAGCATGCTAACAGTAGGCTTGCTAATGCTGGCATGCTAACAAACACTTATATAGATATTTTCAGTTATAAACAGAACATATCACACAGTGATGTCAAACAGTTGTCTGTGAAGGGAAGATTTACATCAACTTTCAACAGGAAACACAGGTCAAAGAAAAAATATTAGTGGTTAAGTAGACATCCACTTAAACGTACAACTTTAACCTTGGAGATTAACAGACACAAAGTTAAATTCATCACAGGAATACACAAACATTTGCATGTCATACTATTTTCTATGCGCAGGTGAAAACCTTATATCTCAAAAAAATAGTGACACACTATATGCAGAGAGGTCGGTATTCATCAGGTTCACTGTGGTTCATGTCGTTTTATACGTTAGCGTACTTGCTATATTTAGTGGATGGTGCCAGTTAGCATCATCGCTAAACTCTGTATCAAACATAATCATGAACTGTGACTCAAACATGACAAACATCATGGAAACTTGCACTTACAGAACTACTGTACGTAGCTCCTCTTTAATCTCTTATTGCCAAAATCATTCTTCATTTGCCAAATTTGCTTGCACTTTCTATGCATCTAACAAATATCTATAATATTTAAACTATAAACATATGCAAAAGACTAACTCTGTAGCAAGTGTCAAATGCCATTCTTGCACTTTACTTTTTATCTATTTCTATCATTGAAAATGAAGATTTACTGTCTCATGTTTTCATTAAATGGAGATCTTTTCTTCCTGATGCATTATTATTATTATTATGCATCATATCATGTTTGCAAAAAACTACAGCACAAATTGCACAGGAAGGAAAATGATCAAAAAGTGTGGAAGTGGGTATTAATACTGTACAACTTCTACTGTAGCTGTCCTGTCAATAATGATTTTAAACGTTGTAGCCTACTTTGTGTTAGAGGTTTGTTGTGATTTTATCTTTCGTCATTGTTCTTTTTAATGTTGTGATTTCTGTTTAACTGTCACGGTAGCATTATAATATAGAAACATTATGACTGATATTCCTCCTGTCCCTGACGTTAATGCAGCATTTTAAACTTCTGTAACCAACATATCAGGAGTTGTGTTTTCATTATTTATAGTAGCAGCAGAAGAAGAGTGCCAACAGGTGTGTTTTCTACAATAAACTGTTGCAAAACAATCTGAGACAATGTTCAGTTATTTTTTCTGTGATCTTCTGTTTTTCCATTGTGTAATAGTTACTAAAGCTGACCAAGATGGTGACGGACAAAATGCTGAACTCAAAGCTTCAAAACAGCAGTCCACAAACCAAAGGCTGACATCACGGTGACTACGTCCACTTCTTATATACAGTCTAAAGCCCCTTTCCCACTGGAGAAAAAACAAACAAACACTAAAACCTACTAACATCTGGCTTTTGTCTTCAGTGGGAAAGATTAAAATCGCGATGCTATGTGACGTGAGTTGAATTAAATATATATTAAATAAAACCGACAGGGATTTGGACAATTATTATAATTTCTTAACGTACAAAACATACAATTAATATGCTCTCCTCAAAGCCACCAGAGTCCATCGACAGAAACAGTAATATTACATAGCTCATCATTGTAAAATGCACTTCATTCAAACTAAATGAAAACTCATTAAAAGCACCTTTGTTAGTCTTTCCACTGTTCCAACAATCAACAACTCTGGTTTGACAGTTTGAAAGAGAGACTGAATAAGTAACAGATATAAAAAAAGAAAAGAAGAAGTAACCACAGAAAGTCTATCGCCTATTTTTAGCAGGTTTTCCTGTGTTAAAAAAACCTGCATATACGCACCAATTTTGGTGGGAAAAAGGGTATATGGTGTATTCCGAACCCGTCATAAAGTGCAGCCACAAAGCATCCACTACCGCATCTAAATGAGCTGTAAACATGTCGCCTATTTATTCTTAAAAACACAAAACATGAAGCTAAAACAACTATAAACTATATTAGAAATGTGTCTGAACTGATGCTCTGCTTCTGAAATATTTCCAGTGGACATTAGAGGCCACCACGGCCGCCGCAGCTCAAACGCACCACCTACATTCAAAATGAATGGGAAGACTTTTTTGCTGAATCTGGTGTGAACGCATCCTTAGTCTGAACCTGCCGGGTGTGAAAACAATCCACTCTGTTCATTCAGACTCCAACTTTGTCCTGAATAATGCAGAGCCCCTCTCGTTTGAACCGGTCGTACTGTAGGTCTGCAGGCCGCCGTTGGAGAGGCGTTGGCGTTAAACGGTGTAATTATCGTCGGTAAAAGGTGAAGCTGCAGAGGAAGGCCGAGAGCTGACAGCTGATCTCTCAGAGCTGACACAAAACTGCTGCTAATGAGAACTACAGCGGGTGATTTGTTTTCCCCTGTTCTACAACACACACACACACACAGATACAAACAGATAAACACACATCTTCACACACACAGGGGAGGAAAACATCTCCGAACACAAAGGTCAGAGCGGAGCAGAAACCTCAGGAGGAAGACGGGAAGTCGACAGAAAACAGTGAAATATTTCCCCGTCGACGCGCTCGCTCCTCTGAAACGTCAGATCTCCACAAATTAAGAAAATAATCCGGATTTCCACTTCCTGTCGGTTGTTCAGTTTTAAAGCTAGAGTGAAGATACTGGTATCATATGAAACTAGAAAACCTGATGAATCCATCGGTACCAACCATGTCATACTAGCTTGTCATGAAGGAGGTTAAATAACGCTCCCAAGTTAGGCTAATTTTTGCAGAGGAAAAACTGTCATGACCTTGACCTCTGACCTCCAGATATGTGAATGAAAATGGGTTTTATGGGTACCCACGAGTCTCCCCTTTACAGCCACAAACTAGAGACCTAGAGCATTCAGAGGATGAATGGATCAAACTACAGACCTAGAGCATTCAGAGGATGGATGGATCAGACTAGAGATCTAGAGCATTCAGAGGAAGATGGATCAAACTAGAGACCTAGAGCATTCAGAGGATGGATGGATCAAACTAGAGACCAAGAGCATTCAGAGGATGGATGGATCAAACTAGAGACCAAGAGCATTCAGAGGATGGATGGATCAAACTAGAGACCTAGAGCATTCAGAGGAAGATGGATCAAACTAGAAACCTAGAGCATTCAGAGGATGGATGGATCAAACTAGAGACCTAGAGCATTCAGAGGATGGATGGCTTTCCTAGCTACATTGACAATAAGGGGATTTCTGAGCAGTTTACACAACAGAAGTGCTCGCCATCCAATCGCCGAAAAATGCAAATTCTTGAGGAAATTTCCAAATGTCAAAAAGTTTTTGATCCCAAATCACAGCATGTCTTTTTCTCTGGTGTTCCTCAAGGTCTTGGTGTCTTAATGTGGTATTTTGGAGGGATTATTGATCATTTTTATCAATTCTCCAGTGGTTAAAAAATGGTTAAATTTAACACCAAATCTGTGGAACAAATGGTATCAACCCCAAAAATGACTGCAACAACTTATGAGACTATCATATACTTCGATCATAATTTCTGATTTATGACTATAACAACTTTACACACAGAGCTGAGCTGCATCTCACATTAATCTCCAGGTTACCAGCTTTCAGATGATGTACACCACTTCTATGTGACATCTACGGTTGACCTGCTATCTCCAGGCGTGATTTATATATCTATATATGATTTATAAAACCCTACAACCCTCTCGATTTTTCCGCCTTTAACATTTATAGAGTTGAAGGTTATTTTAGATGTGTATTTATATATATATGACTCAGAGAAATGTCATTTTCTGACCCTCTCTCCTGTTTGAAACCTCTCAGCTGAGTCTATATTTTCTGTCTGCTGTTGTTTTATTTTTCCACACGAGGACCACCGGGCGAGACGGACGGACGGACGGACAAACTAGCACCTTAAACATCCTCCACCACCTCTCCTCAGCACGCCGCCGAAGAGAAACTCTCCGTTTGTCAGCCGATATAACAAGACTGTCTGAACCCGGCGAACCAGCGGAGAGGAGGAGGAGGAGGAGGTTCTTCAGAGGACGAAGGAGAGAGAAATAGGAAGCGATAGAGAGACAGAGAGGAGGAGGAGGAGAGAGAGAAAGTGGTGGTAGGTTTTTAAATGGTCCGGAGGGATGCGTGTCGAGGAGGAGGAGGAGTAGGAGGAGAGGAAGGAGGAGGAGGAGGAAAGAGGGGAGGCTCCCACAGCGACTGCAAGTTGTTATATTGGGGATCTGTTAGTGGATCAATGAAAAAAGAAAGAAAGAAAGAGGGAGGGAGAGAGGCTGTGTGGAAGGATGACAGGCCTCATTACCACCAAACCTCAGACAGTGATGCTTCTCTGTGTGTGTGTGTGTGTGTGTGTGTGTGTGTGTGTGTGTGTGTGTGTGTGTTCATATATGTGTGTGTGTGTGTTTGCAGTGTGTGTGTTCTCACATGTATACTGTGTGTATTCCCCTGCCAGCAAAAAAACCTATTTACATGCATGAGTGTGTGTTTGCAGGATTGTCTATCCGTTCTCTCTCTCTCTGTATAACTGTGTGTGTGTGTGTGTGTGTGTGTGTGTGTGTGTGTGTGTGTGTGTGTGTGTGTGTGCTCCCTGCAGGCCTCGGTAAGAGGAGGATGATGGGACAGAGTTGTTTAAAGGTCAGCAGCAAACACATCATCAGACAGAGAGAGAGAGAGAGAGAGAGAGAGAGAGAGAGAGAGAGAGAGAGAGAGAGAGAGAGAGAGAGAGAGAGAGAGAGAGAGAGAGAGAGAGAGAGAGAGAGAGAGAGAGAGAGAGAGAGAGAGAGAGAGAGAGAGAGAGAGAGAGAGAGAGAGAGAGAGAGAGAGAGAGAGAGAGAGAGACGCCCTGAGATCTAACAGCTAACCTGCACACAACCACAAACTAACCACAGAACTACTAATACACAACCGTACGGCTGCAGGCACACGTTTAACCTTTTACCACCTAAATTAGTGAGTATATGCAGGTTTTTTAAACACAAGAAAACCTGCTTAAAAGAGACGATAGACTTCTTTCCCTGCCAGAATTAATATATTTGCTTCATCTGAGTCTATGTGGAGGTAGAAAGAAGTTAACTCTTTTATTGTTGTAGTCTGAGTAACGTGACGTCATATCCGTTCTGTATCCGTCAACCAAAACAAACAGCGAGCCGAAATGAGGAAGTAGAAACCATTGGAGGGTCGTCGTGGATACGACCTGCACCCTCACATGTTAAATCCAAAGTGGTAAACACTACACATCCAGTAAAGGATGGAAACACTTTGGGTTTCACACATTGCAGGAAAAGCAGAGCTAGACATCACGGCTAAAGCTGCATGCTAACTCTGTCACGGACAGGAAACGTTATCGTATCGCGGTAACGTTGCGGTCGAGCCGGCCGTCGCTCTCATCTCCGTGGTCAAATGTCTCCGACGCTACAACTGTAGAGCACCATATACTGACATTTATGTTAAATGCATTGAAACGGCCCCGATGGAGCTGACCATGGATGGATAAAGAGAACGGAGCTGACGGGAGAGCTAGAGACGGACTTGGAGAAGTTAGAGGAAGTAGACACGTAGGACTACGTCCGCTTTTCAAAATAAGGTGTTAACAAAGGGAACTGTATATACAAAATACATATATGGAAATAAGATTGATTGGATTATATTCACCAGAAGTATAAAACATTACATGTCCCTTATAAATTAAAAAGAAAATACCACTAATTTGTGAGGGAAATGTCTTTATTCTTGATTTCTGGGTTGCTGGATAAAAAATAATTCCAGACAATGACTGATATATTTGACTTCAGGACATCTCTGACTACATACATGCTGAAAATCAAACATTTTTACTGGATTCATTTAGAGATTTTCCAAAGTAAAAGTCCCTAGAAGTGTATGATTCAACTTTTTCCCTTCATGGTCTAGAGTTAAAAAAAGTTAACAAAAATTGCAATAAATTGTAATATCGAAATCGCAATACATATCGAATCGGCGCTCAAGTATCGTTATAGTATTGAATCAGGAGATAGGTGGATCGTCCCAGCACTAGTTTACGTACGTATTTTAGTTAAAGTTGTGGACCGACCGACTGACAGACGATCCGTTATTACCATCCGTAGAGCCTCCAGCATGGCTACCAACATTGTTAATTAACATCATATACTGTACTGGGTTTTGTGGGGATTGTCCAGGATATAAAAGTTCTGATTTATTAATACATTTTCATTTTATTAATACAGCTGTAGTTCCTCTCAGCTTTTAACTCTGACCCCGAGACTCCGTTCAGTCTAAGTGGGCGACCACAGTCAGAGGACTGAACATGCTGTTAGAGCCCGTATTGTACTAACAGAGCAAAGTCATTCTCACATTTTTTGTATTGAGTGGTTTTCTGTCTGTGGCTGGTTGAAAGGTTGAAAATCAATCCAGAAACTTTGGAAGGGAAAATGGTCTCCAGTAAAACAACGTACTGCCGTCTGAACTTTCAGCCTTCTGGAGTCAAAATGTCTCCTTTTCTAAAAAGTACACGGTAACTTTACAAAGTCCATTTGTCTGAGCTGTTTGTGGAGAACTATTTAAGTTATTATTTAAGTCGAGTGTTTCCGGTCTGAATCCTGATCATTAAAAAGCTACTTTTTTACATAACCGGGTTGTTTAATTGCGGATACCAAATAGTTAAATATTCAGTTAAATACAAAGATGTGAGGGTTTTGAAGAGCTGCCTGTTACTGTATCATTTATTTTTTATTGTTTAGGGACTTAAGACTTGAATGATTTTACTTTTAAGTCTCAAGAAAAGTCTTTAAAATTAATATTTAACGATACATTTCACTTGTTTCTGATTTTGCCTTTACGGACAAACAGAAACCAACAGGTAAAACTATTTTTGCCGTCTGATTACAAAGAGAAGGAATACCTTTTCCTACAACATATGAGCAACAAATGAGCTGCCAACATGTATTCAAGATGCTTATAAAAGAAAAATGTGAACAAACCAACTCTAGAAAGAAAACTGAAATACTTCCCACAGCATCCAGTCCTTATTGTTGTGACTTAAAGAGGGAATCTTGAAGATTTTCCTTTATATTTAAGTCACTATCTATCGCCGAAGGAGACAACACAATGGTGATTGAGCCTAAGGTCCACTGATGAAATATCAGTATTTATATATTTGCAGTATTATGAACTGGGCGGCAACATTCACAGAAAAAATGCCGTATTAAGTTCCTGCGAATGAAAACCGAACATTTCCTACTGCTGCAGCTTCACATTATTACCGCCTTACCGCCCATCAAAAAGGCGCCTACAATACAAGACAATGGTCATTTTGATCATTATTTGACAGCGGGTTAAGGGTTAAGGGGTTTACTGCCTCCAGGATTCTGGGACCTGTAGTATTAATCAACCTATCCTCATACAAAGGTTCGTACGATATCTCACAAAAGTTTTTTTCTCATTTTCCGTGCTTCTTCCTACGAATGTCCATCGACAAGTGTCAATTTCCACTTGTTGCATCCAGACAGTCTTTTCAAAATAAACTTCTGTCTTCACAGGAAACTAGTTGGTTTGGTTAAAATAACTACTGAAGTGGAGTTACTTAAGTACGGAAGATATAAGCGTTTTGTCGCTTTTTATACTTCCTTGTTCACGATTACGAGATTTACATACAAATTGATTTTGTGTGATATACACAAATTAAAGTGCATTACTTTTCATAGGTATCGCTACGAACGGTGTCTGAGAACATTAACCACATTTGCTGTTACCACAAGTAAACCGGGTGTCGCCAAATAAACTAGGACTGAAGGATTACCACTTTAAGTCTGAAATCTGCAGCTCTGGGATTTCTTCTACTTCTAGTAAAACATCAGTAAAGTAACAGAACTTCTGCTGGAGAGACATTTACTTTCCACCAGTGATGCTGCTCCCAGTGCAGCTCTGAAATCAGCTCCACTGTTTCTCTCCTCACCACGTCGGCCATATTGACCCGACGGTAACGCCGGGGAGTCTCGCCCTCCTCTACAGCGACAATTATCACCTTCTTCTTCTCCTTCTCTTCCCTCCACCTCCTCCTCCTCCTCCTCTCTGACTGCAATTAGAGGGAGGAATAATCATATTGACAGCGCTGACAGGTCGGGGCAGGAGAGCGGGAACATGAATACTTACATGTGTCAGAGGCAGAGCGAGGAGGAGGAAGGGGGGGGGGGGCGGTCACATATATCACTGTGTCTTATTATAGCTTTGATATTATGACAATGACACTCAGTCAATTCAAATTCAGAATCATTGAGGCCACCAGGTCCAGTAGAGGCCCAGGAATTAGTCTGCTGACATTTCTACACAGACATATTGACATCTAACACAGCAGAACAGTACGGACTGAGACTAGCAGACTAACACGGTACTGAATTATATATCGACGTACACGGACCGCGAGACTTTAAACTGGATTTATATCATGATGACTGGCAGGCAGGTGTCTATTAAAAACTGGCTGAGGTTTTTAGAAAAAGGCTTTTTTGAGATCTTAAGGCGAGAGTCAGTTTCATCTCTGCGTGTCTGTTTAGCGTAGCTTAGCACAAAGACTGGAAGCAGGGGGAAACTGCTAGCCTAGCTCCATCAAAAGTGAAAAAATACATCTAGCAACTTAAAAGCTGTCTGATTTCAGGCTGGTCTCATACACCGTTCGTAGCTATACCTACAAAAAGTAACGCACTGCAATTCGTATATATCCCAAGAAAACAATACGTATTTAATCCACATAATCGTGAACCAGGAAATATAAAGAGCGACAAACGTCGTGCTTACATTACTAAGCAACTGTGAATTAAAAACAAATATATTGTCCTCTCTCTAGGTTCCATGGTGGAGAGGAGGATGTGTTGCTCTCGCTCTACTTGTTTGGCGTGGAGAGGAGGTCGTGTTGCTCGGGCTCAATCGGTTTGGTGTGGAGAGGAGGACGTGTTGCTCGGGCTCTATCGGTTTGGTGTGGAGAGGAGGACGTGTTGCTCGGGTTCTATCGGTTTGGTGTGGAGAGGAGGTCGTGTTGCTCGGGCTCAATCGGTTTGGTGTGGAGAGGAGGTCGTGTTGCCCGGGCTCTATCGGTTTGGTGTGGAACCAGAAGTCAACGTTGATTTATTTGCCACGTAACTTCCGTACTAAAGTAACACCACGTCGTAGTTATTTTAACCCAAACGTTGACTTATTTGTCTTTTCCTCAAAGTTTCTTTTAACCATGATCACGACATGTTTCTCTGCCTGAACCTAACCGGTACGTAAACATTAGAGGTGGAAGATCAGTAAAACAGAAATATGAATTATTTTTAAATGGTCATCATTCATAAATGTTTGGTAAAACACTGACAAACACTGTTTAGTTTGGAGGACGTGTTGGAGCAGTGTTGTTAACAGAGAGAAGAGTGTTTTCACCAAGAGAGCATCAGAATATAAGACATCATTGTCCTCAGGTTCTGGGTCAGGCGAGGCTCAGAGCAGAATGAATCCAAGTGTACCGAACCAAAACTTTCAGGTTTATACCAGTGCTCCTCCACCGAGGAGTTTTGGTTCGGTTTATCTGTCTGTCAGCAGGATTACGGAAAAACTGCTGGCAGAACTGTCATGAAACTTGGTGGAAGGGGGGGGGGCATGGGCCAAGGAGGAACCCATTAAGTATTGGGAGTGGATCCGAACCAAAGGGCGGACACTAGAGTTGTTCCGATACCTGAACTTGTGTTATCGGCCGATGCTGAGTACCGAAGAAGAACTGATTTCCGGTTAAACAAGTTGATTTTTTTCTGGGTTAATAAATAATGGAATGGGATCGGTGCGTAGACTGGCGTACTCGACGATACATGATCCCGAATTTTGGGAAGCATAGGACGCATTTCTAGAGGCCTTGTTATGCAAAATTTAAAAAAAATAAATGCCAACTATTTCTCAACTGTTTTTATAAGATTTCCCAGCTGTCTCTCTTTGTGATGCATGAACGAATACACAAACTAACTGTTTACATTTGGGTTGATTACAGTAAAACTTATTTCTTCTGAACTATGTGCATTCATTCTCCAGCCAGCTTTGTCCCATTTATATTCACTAAAAGCTTATTTTCTACTCCTTTATTGCATTAAACCTAAATTCCTCTCTCTGTATGCATTCCTGCATTAAAACCCTCATTTTGCCTCCACTTCTTCTCTCATCCACACACATTAAAGCCCGTTTCCCGCCTTTGTTTCTGTTTTTAACTACATGCATTCTGATTAATCGATTATCAAAATAGTTGGCGGTTAATTTAATAGTTGACAACTAATCGATGCAGCTCTAGTTGCTTTTGCATTTCAAGAGAAACGGCTAATTTTATAGATGCCTTGTTATGCAAAGTTTTTTTTTTACATGCATTAAAAAAAGAAATGCAACTAATTCTCAACAGTTTTTATATGTTTTTCCAGCTGTCTCTCTTTGTGATGCATGAACGAATACACAAACTAACTGTTTACATTTGGGTTAATTACAGTAAAACTTATTTTTATGTGCATTCATTCTCCAGCCAGCTTTATCCCATTTATATTCACTAAAAGCTTATTTTCTACTCTTTTCTTGCATTAAACCTAAATTCCTCTCTCTGTATGCATCTCACCAATTATCCAGTAATTTTTCATGCATTCCTGCATTAGAACCCTCGTTTTGCCTCTCCTCAGCCACACATATTAAAAGCCATTTCCCGCCTTTGTTTCTGTTTTTAACGACATGCATTCCACCATTAAAAGCTAATTTTCCGACAGCCTCGCCTCCCATCTATATGCATTGGTGAAGCTGAAGCCTAATTTTTCTACTTTCTCGGCGCCTCCTCTCCTCTCGGGCTGCATCAGTCCGGAGGAGCCGTCCGGGGAAATCGTTAGCGCTCCTTCTCTTTAAATTGGGGAGGTGGACGGCAGGTGAACATCGCATTGATCGCCCTCTCAAGGCCTCTTTCTCTCCCCTCCCCTTCATCCCTCTCTCTCTCTCTCGCATCCCTCACCACCAATTGTCTGGCCTTTACTCCCCCCCTCCCCTCCCACCTCCTCCCTCCTCACATCACCGCCAATTGCCGGCCATTTTTCCCCCTCTATCTCTTCCTTCTTCGGATGCTGGCGGAGGTCACAAATTTACAAGAGAGCGTGGAGGGGCAGGGGCGGCGCTGCTGACTATCTGTCTAACAACCACCATCATGGGGCGGAAAACAGAGGCATGGGGGTGTTTGGAGGGGCCGGGGCAGCAGGGGGTTATGGGACAGAGATGGTGGGTGGCTTGGGAGGGGGGGGTCAGAGTAAACATAGTGATGATTTCCCCTGAGTTTCCTTCATCCGGACCGATGAGGAGGGAGAGAGACAGAGAGAGAAAAGGGGGGAGAGAGAGAGCAGCTGCTGTCCTGTCACCGCCGGCAACCGTAACCGCGGTGACACCTCCTCCTCCTCCTCCTCACGAGGAGAGAGAAAAGAGAGAGGGATGCTGCGAGAAAATCGAAATGCTGACACATACACACACACACAGATATAAATGCTGCCAACACACACACACCAAACAGCCTCAGCGGGCCTCTCGGACACTTCTCATCCTCCAATTAGAGTCCCAACTGAGAGCAGAGATTCACCGCTCACACATTATTCTCTTTAAAGCACTTATTTGTTTTCACTTTTTTTTTTTACTTTTCTTGTTTTGCATTAATGGCTGCTGCTGTGTAAAATGTTCTTTCATTTATCAACTTACTTGTTTAGGAGTTTTAAAATGGTTTAAAATTGTCCTTAAAAAAAAAAAAAAAAAAAAACAAGACCAAGAGTCATAGAGTCACACTGGCAGCTCTGAAGATACACCGAATTGGACAAACTAATATTTAGCTTGATGAAAAGTGAGAGGATCAACAAAGTCAGAAGGATTCATCCTCTGGGGAACATGAATGTTTGTGCTAAATTTCATGGCAATCCATCCAATAGTTGTTGTGATTTTTCAGTCTGGACCGAAGGACAGTGTAACGTCGCCAGCCTAAAACCGAATTCACACCAGCGGTGAAGTGCGGCTCGCCCCATATAACTACATTATTCTGTGTCCGGGAGGCGTGTTCGTGTGTTTCAGGTGGGAAGAAATTCTTTGTAACACAGGTCAACATTTAACAGGAGTCACAGGATCTGTCTACTGATTGGCTGCCGTTCCTCTCTGGCCGCACTTTGCCACTAAAAGTTAAACTTTTGCCAACTTTTGTTTGCTCTAGTTGCTCTTATACAAACATAAAGAAATATAAGAAGAAATAAAGGAGTATGTATCATGTAAATGATGTACATGATGCTACAATATAAACAATATATGTAAAGAAATATAAGTAAGTAAAATGAGAATATAAGAAATATGTACAGATATTTGCATTAAGACGTGCAATATATAATAATATAACCACAGTGCAAATAAGTAAATACAAAACGCTGAGAAGTGTGTTAAATATAAATTCCAGAATGGTATAAATAAGTCCAATGTTCAGTATAAATGCAGTTACTGCACAGCTGAATGATTGCACAGCTGAATTATTGCACTAATTACTTTACAGTTAAATAGTAGTAGTAGTAATACTAGTTGACATAAAAAGGTATAAAGCAGTAGTTGCTCCAGTCAAAGTATTAGCAGTAGTGGTAGTGATAGCAGTAGTAGTACCATCAGAAGAAGCAGAACTTGCAGTAATGGTAGTATCAGTAGTTATGGACACAGTACCAGTAGTAGTAGTAGTAGCAGTTACAGTAGTTGTACTATTCGCTGCAGTAGTATTTGTAGTAACAGTGAGAATCATTTTTAGTTAACTCCCCATTTTCTTTTTCTCTCTTTATTCTCTCTCTCCTCCTCATCTGTCCTTTTTCTCCCCCTCTCTTCCTCTCTCTCTCCTATCTTTCTCCCCCTTTCTCTCTCTCCTCTCCCTCTGAAACTAATTAGCAGTGAAGGCCGGAGCAGAGGGAGGAGCGAGGGAGGGAGGGAGGGAGGGAGGGAGGGAGGGAGGGAGGGAGACATGAAGAACGAGAGGAGGGCTGAGAAACCAGAGGAAGTGGAGAGGAGGATGAGGAGGACGAGGAGGAGGAGGAGGAAGAAAAGATAGTAAAAGTGGAGAAAAAAAGATCCATATTAGATGGTAGCAGCTCTGGTTAACCTGTGAGCTGTAAACAGACACAACACAGAGTAGAAACACTTTCTATTTCTTCCTGAGCTGCTTTCTACTTATACACTTAGAGAAAGTGAAATCTCCACAGACAGCTGACTGAATCTACTAAATCTACTAAGTTTCAACATCAGAGAGTAAAACAGACTGAAGATGTCTCCTCCTCCTCCTCCTCCTCCTCCTCCTCCTGCTGAAAGCTGATTCTTCTGTCAGTAAACAGCTGATGTGATGCTGCAGCTGATCGATAAAATCATGCAAAACAACTAACAATATATTCTCTCTTTCTCCGTCATGTTTGGACGTTTTATCTCCTACAGCTAACAAAGAGGCTGGAAAACTTCTGTTTCCTGCAAATAGGTTAGCATCTTTTAAAGTTTTTCTTACAAATTCCTAATTTTTAGGCAATTTATTTTCTCTTTTTGGCATCATGTCTTGAGCAAAGAGACAGGAAGCATGGGGCAACTGTACTGGAGCAAAGCATCCTCATATAACGGTTCGTACGATAACTTACGAAAAGTTATTCTTTTCAAAATAAACTTCCGTCTTCACAGGAAACTACTTGGTTAGGTTTAGGAAAAGATGGTGGTTTGGGTTAAAATAACTATGGCAGTGGCGTTACTTAAGTATGGAAGTTATATCACAAATAAATCAACGTGGACTTCTGGTTTCACACGGGACACGAACAGCAGTCTCCTGGATGAAAGTCTGGTATTTTTTTAGACCCACTCATCCACCCGACCTCCTCCCTATACGGTGTTTGTCGCTCTTTATACTTCCTGGTTCACAATTACATATGCATTGATTTTGTGGGATATATACGAAGTCGTCTACAGTGGGTAGACCGCTGCTGATTGACTGCAGTTTTGCTGCTGGATGCTGAATATACCAACGTTACAAAACCAAACCCTTCCTCACTTCCTTGGAGTCAACGAAGCCATTATAGCCTAGTATCGAGATTTTAAATAACTGGAGACAAAACTTTCTCTTTTCTTCTCCTCGTCGATCATAAAACCTTGAATATGAAAACGACTCACTGAAATCGGTTGAGAAATGTAGACGTTATAGTGCTTTTTATCCAGAAAAACGGCATATATATGCTTATATATATGCTATATATATATATATATATATATATATATATATATGTGTATCCATGCTACGAACGGCCTCAAGCCCCCAATAACGCTGCAAGCAGCAATACCAGCAGCCAAGCAATCGGCCCGTTCTGAACGGCCACACCACGAACCGGCACTAGTTACTGATAAAATCAGAAAAATTAGACCCAAGTTTTAATAAAGGAGAATTCTTCTTTAACACTGTGGAGCTGATTTGATCCAGATAGATTTTTTGATCTTTTTTTTTGAATGAACTCTTCATGTTGTCTCAGCTGTTTGTATCAGAGACGACTTACGCTTGTTAAAACTGAAACCACCCACAGAGAGAGAGGAGGGATTTTAAACATGATGGAGTCTCCCTCTATCTCTCTGTCTCCCAGCATCCTTCACTCTCTCTCTCTCTCCCTCTCTCTCTCTCTCTCTCTCTCGGTGGGATGGATGGATTTTTCGTCCTCCTCCATCTCTCTTATTGTTTTCACACACCAGTAGGACGAGATGCTTCACTGAATGGCCTTAACACCCTGCGGACGTGTGTGTGTGTGTGTGTGTGTGTGTGTGTGTGTGTGTGTGTGTGTGTGTTTGTGTGTGTGTGTGATCTTTCCTCACAGCAGGAGGTCTGAACATCACACACACACACACTTTAATGTAGTGTGCTTTATTAAACAGAGAGAGAATATCGTGAACACACACAGTGATAAATGCTGCTGGCAGCAGATCAATGCTGCCAAACTTTGGTTGAGCAAACAGCGATCCATAAAGAGGACTAACACTCGTTCTTCATCACTCCGTTTTATTGTCTTCTTCAACAGTCACCTTGTTGTCTTTCAATAACTCCATCTCTCTTTTTACATTTTATTATCGTGTTTTAAATGTTAAATTTTCTTTTGCAGATTTTCTGATAAAGTTGGTTTAAATCTGTTCTCCATTTGGATGGAAACTTCTCTGATTCCTCCATTTTTGTTTCAAACTCTATGTCTCTCCTCCATCTCTCTCTCTCTCTCTCTTTCTCATGTCTTCTTTCTTTCTCCCTAAACTCATCAGTCTGTCGCTTTTTAATCAGCCCGTCTCTTCTAATGCTTACATCTCTTTTTTTAAACGGTTATATTCCTCCATCCATCCATCCGTTCATCTCTTTTGTTCTTCAAACCAACTCCCTCTGTTCTTCCTCTCCTCTTCCTCTTCTCTTTCTCTATTTTCTGCTTTGATGACTCTGTCTACTCTCGGAGGTGAAGACAGTGTGATGGAGCTTCAAAGGAGACATGTTAGTCTTCTCCTCCTTTCTTCACTCCATCCCTCTATCCTTCAGTCTTCTTCTCTCTCTCATTTCTGGACTTTATCATAAAAGAAAATGGATCTTCACACCTGTATCTCATTAATTTCATCTCTTCAATCATGTCTCTCCTCTTGCTTTTCATTCTCCTCCTTTTTCTTCATCCCTCCTTCTTTCTTTACCTCCTCTTTCCATCTTCCTTTTCCCCTTTTATCTCAGTCTTACATCCTTTCCTTCCTCCCCTCTCTTTTCCTAATCCTCATCCCACCTTCTCCTACTTCTCAACACTCCCAACACTCTACTCTTCCATCCTTCCTCCCCTCTTCCTCCCCTCCTCTTGTATTTTGCTCTCCTGCTTCCATATCTTTCTTCTTCTCTTTTCTTTTCCTCTTCATCCTCTTTTACTTCTCCTAATTTCCTCCTCTTCTCCTTTCCCCTTTCATCTTCCCCTCCCTCTCCTCCTCCTCCTCCTCCCTCCCTCCGTCCGTCAGATATTGTTTAAAAAGCGGAGCTGCAGTTTGATGGTTAAAACGCTGGCAAATCGATACCTTCACACATGACAGACCGCCGGCGGACGACGGGACGGAGGGGCGAGCGAGGCAGCGATGAACGGAGAGGAGAGAGAGAGAGAGAGAGAGGGAGGAGGAGGGAAAAAAAATAACAAGCTGACAACGAGGAGGCCCTTATTTCCACCAGCTGAGATGGATGGATAGCAGGGGGACGAGTGGGCTTCTATCTGTTTATCCTCCCTCTCTCTTCACTCTATTACTTTTTATCTGCAGTTTCTTTCCCTCGTGTCGCCTTCTTCCTCTCCTTTTTGACTTCATCCCTCCATCTATCTCTTACTGTCTTTTCCTCCTCTTCATCACCGTGTTTTTGTTTCATTACTCCTTAATGTTTCTGCCACGTCATTGTCGGCTGATATCAGTTATTTTAGACTCATCATACTTTAAATTCACTACTTTTAGGTTCATAAAATAATAGAATAGTAAGTAAACAAATGGGCAAACAAATAGATAAAGATTTTTTCTTCAGCACTATTTTATTCTTGCGGTTACTCAGCCCGTTCTCATTCCGAGGGCATCAAATACCGACGCTTTGTCATGGCTGTCAGCAATCGATACCGCCACACAAGACACTCTTTAGCGAAGATACACCTATCTCCCGATTCGATGCTATCACCATACTTGGGCGAAGATTATTGTATTGCGAATTTTAGGTATCGCGATTCGACATTATGATTTATTGTGATTTTTGTTCATTTTTTTTTCACCATTAAACTTCCCCAGTTGATTACTGACATTAAGACAGCTATTTTTTGTCTTAAAAGTTTTCTGAAATGTTATGTTTAAATATGCAAATGAGACATTACCATAACTTTAGGTGAAATTTGGAGAAATCTACAGACGCAAATAGACAAAGTAGTAAAATAAACACCTAAATGTGTATTTGGGATGTTTTCTTTCCACTAGTCTGAAAGAAGACGTGTTATAGAAGCAAAATGGCCCACAAAAAGTAGTTTTTGGAGTTTTGTTCCAGCAATCTTTTTTTTTTTTTTTGTAAAATTTTACCATTGAATTTCTATTTTTATCCGTTATTACCACAAAAGTAAATTGAAAATATTAATGTTAATTGAAATCTTGGGCTAACGCATCTGACCACCTTAAGCTTTTGCTTGAGCCTTACAGCTTTTTATTAAGGGTTTGTTTTAAGGGGAGGCACTGCAGGTGAATAAGGTAAAAAAAATTAAAAAACTAATAGTTAAACTTCTCCAGTTGATTTCTGACATTAAAGCAATTATTTGTTGTATTACATGTTTTCTGAAATGTTATATTTAAATATGCAAATGAGGCAAATGCTAACTCTATGTGAATTAAAGAGAAATCTACAGACGCAAATGGACAAATGTGCATTTTTTTGGATGTTTTCTTTCCATATGTCTGAAGCAAAACAGCAAGTTATTTGAAGCTATGATTCCCGGCCATATCTCAGAAGGTCTTACATGATATTCCTGGTTGTACTGTAGCAGCTGTTCATGCATAAAACCCAACACAAGTACAGTTTGATAAACAGAGGAATGATGGTGAAATTGAGAGAGAAAGAAACCAGAAAAAGAGGGGGATCAAGCTTCAAATGAGAAACAAATAGAGAAAGAGGAGAAGCTGCGATGGATGTAAAATTGAAAAAGAGAAAGAGCTGATTAACCCTTTCTCCAGCCGTTTGACAAATGAACAGAATCAAGCGGCGCCCGGCTGCATCTATCACTGCTGATACAGCCTCACCGCGGCTCACAGGGGGGCCCAGAAATAACTACTTTCTGCTAATAAACCCAACTAGCATGCCAGGACACATTACTCTGTCATAGGCCACACACACACACATCCATCTTCTGCAGAGAGAGAGAGAGGGGGGGGGGGCGATCGAGCTTCACTACAGCGGCGGGAGTGATGGGGACATTTGTTAAGGACGCGGCCCATTCAATAGCAGTCATAGACCACCGCCGTCACTTTAAAGCCTCATCCATCTCCACCGCTCCGCCTTAATTTTTCAAAAAAAAAAGCCTTTGTGAGGAAATATGACTTCCTGTTTTTATCGTTTCATCATTTGTAAAAAGGCTCTCCGGCAGCCGGATGTTTCTCCGTATAAATCATAACGGCCACGAGGCGTCGATAACCCGCCGCCGACGCCGAGTGGATCTGTACGGAGCGAGGAGGCCGATCACAGGTCAGGACTGGATCTGAGGAACAAATCCATCCTGCTTGTTAGCTGAAGGGAACCTCACTGCTGCTCTCATCCCGAATGTGTGTTCAGTGTTCAGACCAGTTTATAAATCTGAGTCCGATATCACAGAGTCGCTCTGGAGGAATAAATACCATCTACTGATTAAATGCACGTTAAAAACATGTTTAAATCTGGTTAATATCATATAAATAATCATTATAATCAGGGGCTAAAAGGTAGCCAACGATGCTAACAGCGCTAACGGTGAAAACAACAGTGTTAGCCTGACGGGGAACCGGAGGGTGGGTGCTACGCTTATTTTTATTATCAAATAATATATATATATATATATATATATATCAAATATATATATTTATAATAATAATAAACAGAGAAAAATAGCAAACTTTAACATTTTAGAAGCTGGAACTGGAGAATATTTCATTTTTGCTTTATAAATAATTTTAATTGTCGACTTAATTGATTGATTTACTTGAAACATTCGGAGCACATTATCATTTAAATCCCTTTTTCTGACATAAAGAGAGCAGTTTTGTGATTGATGGATATTTCAGATGACCGAGGCTGGACGGGAGAAAACAGTTTGTCTGTTTGACCCCGACAATCACTGATAAATAAAACCAGTAAAGTCCTGCCGGTTCACTGGGGCTCTGTTGGTTTTTCTGCTGGTTTGTGTGTAACGAGCTCTCAGACACATCCATCACTGCTCAGCGTCACAGCGAGACTAACGTTAGCAATCTGCGGCTAACACGCTCTCACACCACAAGGTCAATTAGCCTGACCCGGCTAATTACACACACACACACACACCAACACACACCAACACACACACCAACACACACACTTGAACATGTAACAAATCGTCTCAAAGATGCATGTATGTTGGGACACACACACACACACACACACACACACACTCTCGGGTCCATTAGCGGTGTGTGTTGTCCCAAATGAAGACCAATGGCCGGGCAGCTTTAATCTGCTGCTTCTAATGAGGAAACACAGGAAATAAAACAAGACTAAATGATGATACAACTCTCCTTCAACTGGACCGTAAGTGTGTGTGTGTGTGTGTGTGTGTGTGTGTGTGTGTGTGTGTGTGTGTGTGTGTGTGAGTGTGTGTGTTATCCTCAGGAAAAACACTCAGCAGTGATGCTGACGTTCAGTTTTGTGTTACTGATGCTTACAGAGCCCAGACGACGACGACAACGGGAAGGTTTTTCTGAGCTAAAACAATAATTCATCCCCCAAAATAATTTGGTCTTTTGAACGAAAACTTTATGGTCTTGAATTACTAAATCGTGTCCTCAAATAACGGAATTAATTCTGTGATAAATCACGCCGTAGAAACGGATGTTAGGTATACTATAAAAAGTGTATCAATGCCGAGGTTTCCTCAGATGACCTAAAATGAATATTGTCATCACCACGGCTGGATTAACGTGGAGCGCTGGGGCAAATATAAACTGTGGTGACTCTGTTTGTGTACCGTGCTGCCTTCAAGTACCCATCGAGTACAGCACAAATTGTAGAAGTTTAAATATCCTTTTTTCTCTGATCACTTTAGGGACACCTCGTCCACGGTGGCTTAAAAGTCAAGATTAAAGGTTCACTCCAGAAACACGAAGAAGAATAGGGCTGGATATCAACCAAAATAACCCAGCACCAAGTAGTATCGAAACTTCTCCAGTCAAACTGCAATCGATCCGTTTTGTGCCCAGATCTAGAAAAAAAAATCCCTATTTGTCAGAGCATGTGAGCGTATTCTCCCACTCCAATTTCGTTCCGGTACTGCTCAAATCCATGAATTCGAAGCATGCCCGAGCGAGCCCGACCAGAATGTTATCAGTGTATTGCGCACGACGGCTGCAAAGGATTGTTTCAGACTCATGTGATGAGCATTGTAAAGTCCACAAGTTATTGAAAAAAAGATTCCAAAATTCACAACATGTTTTTATCCAACGAAATATGCTGCTTCAATCTATATTTGTTGGCGTTTAGCCTTTCAAAAACAACAGTTTCACTGCAGTCACTGCTCTCCCACTCGCCACACACAAAGGACGCACCTGTAACAAGGCGGTCTAGCAGCAATCAAACGAAACTGACGAGTTATATTCATTAAAGAAACGAGATTTAATAAAAAAAAATAAAAAAAAAACACTAATTTAATCTGATGAATCACTTTATTGAATTTGAGAATTTTGTTAGAGGATTTTTTTTTTCTTTAGGGTCATAAAATATGACGACAGAAATTCAAAGCTTCATCCGAAAACCTCAATAGATGCTTTTAATGTAAAAAAAAAAAAAAAAAAGAAGACATTCAGTAGCCTACAGTCATAATTAAAATACAACGGTATAGTGGGCGGTGAGCGATTTGAGTGGAGCCGCCTTTAACAGCTGTAACAGCGAATGAAGTACTCGGTATTACTTTAAGGGTACTGGCATTGTAATTTTTCAAACGATGTCCTTAAAGTGCACTAAAAAAAATGGAAATTCATCTAAAATTCTATGTCAACTTGTCGAACTTTGGGAAATTCGCGAGATGGTTAAAGTTAGAGATTGCCATCGAATGGTTAAGGTTAGGAAAGGGTCGTCGGGTAGAGAGAGTCTTTTCGCAGTTTGAGGGTTACCTTCTCGACACGACCCTTGTGGGGAGATTGTTTTGTTAACTACTGTTTCCAAGGTCAAGAGTGAACTTTGAACTGCTAAATTAGACATAACAGGCAGGAATAATCTGCTCGTATTGTTGCTGTACTAACATTATATATTTCTAATAATCCTCTGTTATTGTGGATTACTGTGTCTATTGTTTTGTGTTCTGCTTTTCTGCTGCACCTTTAGCCACAGTGAGGATGAAAGACTATAAATTAGCAAAAAAAGGAGGTAAGCAGTCTATTCTATTATGTCTCTCATATCTACATTTATTATCTAGTGAAGCCGTTTCAGCCTCCTGACATTTCTGTTTTTAACAACATGAAACAACTAAAGACAAATAACAGAAAAACAGCAGCAATGCAAAGTAAGATTTAGCAGGCTGAGTAAAACCCAAATAATATAATACATGTTGATCCAAAATATTAACAAGAGAGCATTTATCAAACACGTAAACACACACACACACACACACACACAGTTTCCAGGAAGTGAAGGGAACCCAGAGAAAGAGGAAAGGAATTATTTTTCTTTATTAAGTGAGCTGCTTTCCTCCGGGACGACAAACACAACACACATTAATCTAACCTGCTACTGCTGCGTCTGTGTGTGTGTGTGTTTGTGTGTGTGTGTGTGTGTGTGTGTGTGTGTGTGTGTGTGTGTGTGTGTGTGCGAGACACGGTGAGTCTCAGGAGTTTCGGCTGCTGTAGAAACGGTGTATTGGCTCTCTGCTCAGCCCAAAGACTAATTACTCAGAGTGACGTGGCTGCACACACACACACACACATACACACACATACACACGCACTTACACACACACACACCTCGGCCGGTCAACAGGTGTGTCAGACAGTGAGGTGTGGAAACATTACAGCAGAGAAAAGTAGGCAGGAATTAATTAGAGCGAGTTACAACAGAGTGTGTCTATATACTGAATGTGTGTGTGTGTTTTTTTCAGTACACGAACACAGTAGCATGTAAACAATTAGTATTGTTATTTCTGACAACTTTGTTTTTGTTTCCATTTTAGGTCGCCATTGCTGCGTCTCTCACGCCTTCATAATGTCCATTTCATGTCATTATAATATTTACAATTATTTGTTAATTATAGTAATAATCCACAATAAAAAGCCGGTACTTTATTAAGCTGTGCAAGTCACTGCATTTTCCACAACACTGTCCAGCAAATATTTCAAAATAAAAGCCCTGTGTTAACAAATGAAGGAAATCTGTCCACAGAAAAAAAAAAAACGCTAGAGGCAGGGCTCGAGCTTAAGGACATCCCGGGGCCGAAAAACAATATGATCGGGGAGGTGAAAATTAATTTTGCGACGAATTTGGGACGAGAGTGGAAAGACGCAAAATCTTGTTTTTTGACCGAATGATACTTTTTACACTTTTTAATTTAACTTTAACTCTGTTAAGATTAAAATCAAAAAAACATTTTTTAATAAAAGTTTTGGATAATTATAAATTTATGAACAAAAATAATCCACTTTTGATGTTCGATTTATGTTAAAGGGTCACTTTGAATGATTAACTAACGATGATGTAGAAAAACAAAGATTTTAAATTTGGGACGGTCCGCATTCATTTAGAGCCCTGGCTACAGGGCTTTTATTTTGAAACAGAAACAGGAAGTGTTGAGTCAAAAATACAATTTTACTTTTTTCTTGTCTGTGACATATTCTACAGATATCTAGACATCAAAACTGCAATAATCTTGCTGGTATGACATCAATATACTGTAAAAAGATCTCTTTCACTGTCTGTTGTTGCTGTGAACTGCGCGGCTCGCGGTAATCGGCTAGACTTCGAATCCCTAGAAGAGACGCAGCCAAGCCGCACTGCTCATTAAGGGGGTTTGGCCGTTATTGTTTCGTATGTTGAGCCATTTCACTAATTTTCTGATCCTTTGGATTTTTGGGCTTTCGTTGTTCTTGTTCTTGTTCTTGACTATTGCGATTACTTAGTGGAAGTTAATGATAAATAAATAATAAAGGTCATTTTAAGAGTTTCAATAAAATTCCACATTATTATTTCACTTTGAAAACATTCTAAAAATAAATGCGTTGTGTGCTGTCATTTCTCTACTGAGGACAGCCTCCAGAAACAACACTATACTGAAACTTTATTTATATATAAATATAGTTGTCTGTTTTATTCATATTCTTATTATGGTGTGAGTACTTCATTGTGTCTTTTGTCGGGTGTTTAATTGTGTGTGTGTGTGTGTGTGTGTGTGTGTGTGTGTGTGTGTGTGTGTGTGTGTGTGTGTGTGTGTGTGTGTGTGTTGAACAAAGAGCTGTTGGCTTCAGTGACCCTGAATATCAATACAGGCCGAACATGTGGTTACTGCTGCCGATCAATACACACACACACACACACGCACACGCACACGCACGCACACACACTTCCTCTTTCTTTTACATCAGTTCTTTGATGTTATTGAGAGTTCAGTTCCTTTTTCTCTCTATTTTATTCTTCATCTGTTCCTTTCTTATTGCTTTTCATCCTTAATTTAAATTTCCGCCCTTCATTTTTCATCTTTCATCTTGCTTCCCTCATTCTTCCCTAGGAGGTCGGATGAAAAGGCGAATGAATTTGCAAAGTATTTAGCGTGCAATAGAAACGCCGTTCTTGATTTTGCCGTGTCATGTGTACGCCATGTAGTCTGTACTGACAGCAATGTAAATGCATCTGTGTAAATATGCTACACTAGTGAGCTAGTGACGTAGAATAAAAAGGCATAAAGACGGGTGGGAGGGCTTGGTTTTTGGTCGTCACCATCTTGGTTTTTGGCCGTCACCATCTCGGTTTTATGACCGACACCATCTTGGTTTTTGACCGTCACCATCTTGGTTTTTGGCCGTCACCATCTTGGTTTTTGACCGTCACCATCTCGGTTTTATGACCGACACCATCTTGGTTTTTGACCGTCACCATCTTGGTTTTTGGCCGTCACCATCTCGGTTTTATGACCGACACCATCTTGGTTTTTGACCGTCACCATCTTGGTTTTTGGCCGTCACCATCTTGGTTTTTGACCGTCACCATCTCGGTTTTATGACCGACACCATCTTGGTTTTTGACCGTCACCATCTTGGTTTTTGGCCGTCACCATCTTGGTTTTTGACCGTCACCGTCTCGGTTTTATGACCGACACCATCTTGATTTTTTACCGTCACCATCTTGGTTTTTGGCCGTCACCATCTTGGTTTTTGACCGTCACCATCTTGGTTTTTGGCCATCACCATCTCGGTTTTATGACCGACACCATCTTGGTTTTTGGTCGTCACCATCTTGGTTTTTGGCCGTCACCATCTCGGTTTTATGACCGACACCATCTTGGTTTTTGACCGTCACCATCTTGGTTTTTGGCCGTCACCATCTTGGTTTTTGACCGTCACCATCTCGGTTTTATGACCGACACCATCTTGGTTTTTGACCGTCACCATCTTGGTTTTTGGCCGTCACCATCTCGGTTTTATGACCGACACCATCTTGGTTTTTGACCGTCACCATCTTGGTTTTTGGCCGTCACCATCTTGGTTTTTGACCGTCACCATCTCGGTTTTATGACCGACACCATCTTGGTTTTTGACCGTCACCATCTTGGTTTTTGGCCGTCACCATCTTGGTTTTTGACCGTCACCGTCTCGGTTTTATGACCGACACCATCTTGATTTTTTACCGTCACCATCTTGGTTTTTGGCCGTCACCATCTTGGTTTTTGACCGTCACCATCTTGGTTTTTGGCCATCACCATCTTGGTTTTTGGCCGTCACCATCTTGGTTTTTGACCGTCACCATCTTGCTTTTTGGCCGTCACCATCTTGGTTTTTGGCCGTCACCATCTTGGTTTTTGGCCGTCACCATCTTGGTTTTTTACCGTCACCATCTTGGTTTTTGGCCGTCACCATCTTGGTTTTTGGTCGTCACCATTTCAATTTTTTGTCGTCATCATCTTGGTTTTTGGCTGTCACCATCTTGGTTTTTGACCATCACCATCTTGGTCTTATGACCGTCACCATCTTGTTTTTTTTAGTCACCATCTTGGTTTTTGTCCGTCACCATCTTGGTTTTTGACCGTCACCATCTTGCCGTCACCATCTTGGTTTTTGACCGTCACCATCTTGGTCTTATGATCGTCACCATCATGGTCTTATGACCGTCACCATCTTGTTTTTTTTAGTCACCATCTTGGTTTTTGACCGTCACCATCTCTACATTTTGTCCACAGTACAGTACTATATTTTATATATATTAGATATAACATCTGCACTATTTCATGTAAATGTCTTAGATTCTCATTTTTACTTGTGTGTTTTGTGACAAATAAAGAACTTTGGAATCAAAGTTTTACTCTAGACTAACTACTCTAGACTAACGTACACCTCAGGTGTGTGTAGTTGTGTGTGTGTGTGTCCTATATTACAAGGCCCTGCTCTCCAAACCTAGAAAACGAGAGGAAAAAGTGGAAAGATTGGAAAATACATTTAAAGTAGGAACAGTGAATGAAACAGGAGCAGATGGAGGGAAGGGATGTAAAAAGGAAAGAAGGTGAAATGAACAGCAGTAGAGGGAGGAACAGAACAATAAAAGAGAAGAAGAAGAAAATGAACCGGAGCAGACACACACACACACACACACACACACACGCACACACACACACACACGCACACACACCGGCCGGCCGAAACCGGGTGAAACTGTGATGGATTTCAGTTATTAGCCAATCAGAAAGATGGATGGCGCCGCGCTCCGTCCAATCAACATCATCATCTAGATCCAGTTAGCAGATAGCGCCTCGCCGCTAATCAACTTATTAAAGTTCCTGATAATATCGCAGCAGAATAATCTCCCACACACACACACACACACACACACACACACGCACACACACACACACACACACTGAGTGAGGAGTCGGGAGTCGATAAAATCACTTGAGGCGAGGCCGAGCGCAGAGGTAAGTAGTGACGCTGGAGGTCATTAATATTATTTAACACCTGCAGGCACAAACACTAATGAAGAAGAAAAACTGGACCGCCCGCTTCCTGCTGCCTCGTCCTCCAGCTGGAGAGAGAGAGAGTGTGTGTGTGTGTTTAGATTTTTATTTTACACATCTCAGCTTCTGTTTCCGTGTCAGTTTGTTGTGAGTTTGGAGGCGTTACAGCTGCAGGTAAATGGAGAATCATCGGATTTGTTTCAATGGAGAGTTTCAGTTTGTTTCTGTCAATGAAAAAAAACCTTCAAACTGACGACCAGAGCTCCATTAGAGTCTCTAAGAGCACTCTGACTTTATACCAGAGGTTCACACAAAGGTTCAAGCCAGAGGGGCAAATTATTCAGTTTTCTTTCCTGAGAATTAAAAGTATAACGTTAGCTGTTAGCTCCATGCAGGACTACGCTGCTAACAGCTGCTAACAGCTAACGCTAACTAGCTCTCGTCCTGCTGATTTCAACACTAGAGGTGCCATTGATTTACACTATGATGCGTTCAGGCTCTATTCAGTAAAAATGTAAGTATTGTAAAGTATTGGGTGAAGGTAAATTATAACGTTATCAGGATGTGTTCAAATGTCATCTAGTAAAATGTAGTTTTTGGTGAGAAACTTGAATAAATCCAGTTGTTTGAAGGAGATGTTTTCACAGTAATATAAAATATTATTATATGAGCTGTTAGACTTCCTAACAAAAACCAGTATTCAGAGCTGTTTAATCATTAGCCGCGTGAGAAACAGAGTGTACCTTAGACGTGTAGTTGTTTCACCGGAGGGGGTCAGAGGTCAGAGGTCGGCCCGGAGCCTCGTTTCATTCGACAGGGATGGATAGAAGAGACACTGCCGGGATCGAACCTGCGACCTGGAACCACCTGAAGAACAGACACCAACGTTTTATTTACTGAAACTGTTTTAAACTTGAAGTTTAGTCCCTCACTGTCGATGCTGCGTAATCTGAACAGATCAGCTGCAGCTGCAGGTAAACTGGAAAAAGGAAAAAACAGCTTTTCTGCTCATTAAAGCGAACTCCTAATCGAGTATCAATTCCAGTTCAATGTTGTTCCCGTCTGCTGATTCTTCTGCTGGACGTCCCAGCTGCTGCAGGACGCGACGTTTCATCTGCCTACGTGTTTTTCAAAGTGTGGATCGAAGGGAGGGAGGGAGGGAGGGAGGGAGGGAGGAGTCCTGGAGGGGTTTCGCACTCTGGGAGATTCATTTGACTTCTGTGTGTTGTGTTAAAAAAAAATAATAATAATGAGTGCATGTTAACTGAAGGTAAACGCACAGATATGTCAGAAATAAGTGTGAAGAAGTCAGAGAAACTGGCCTAAATATAGCAGCTAAAATAGGGCACATTTCTTGCAGCACCAACAGAAAACCCTGCCAAATTTTCATTAACAACACGCACACACACCAACACACACACAGCATGTGGTCCAGCCTGTGATGGAGGTTGTTGGCGTTTGATCGGGTCGGTGTGAAGGATGAAAAGGTTAGAAGAGACGCTCAGCAGGCTGCTGACACTGACAGCCATCACACTGGGAAAATGACTGTCACATTACTGTCACATACCTAAACCTGCCTCTCTGTGCGTGTGTGTGTGTGTGTTTATGTGTGTGTGTGTGTGTGTCAGGCAGTGATGTGGGGGGGTCAGGGTCCTGGCGTGACCCCGGCGTTGGATCGATAGCCGGGCCATCAGAGCTGACAGATGGCAAACCTGAGTCTGACTCCAACAGAGAATTTCTACCACATCCTGCTGCTGACAGACAGCGAACGCACCACGACGGAGGTGAAAAAGTTTCAGCTTTCTATCAGGAAAATAATACGTGATCACTGGGATTGTGCATTACACTGAAATTATTATTATTAACTATGGCAAGAATGATAACAATTGAATCATAATTCAATATTTGTATCTGTATCTGTGGTTCTCAACCTTTTTAGTTCCCGCCTGTATCATGGCTAGGCTAGGCTAGGCTAGCTGGTCCGATGCTATGCTAACAGCTGTCAGTCATTCAGGCTGTTTCAGTGTGTATCAGTTGTTCAGTCTGAGCTGCTTCTAAAGACAACTAAAGACAAACAGAAGCAGAAGCCCCCCTTCACACTGAGATATACCACCGCTGACCAACACACACACACTCACAGGGAGAGGATGGAGTGTGCTGTGGTTGATATGTGAGGCTCATTAACACCATTGTCTCTACAAGCAGCGGTGGACACAACAACAACAACAGCAGCAGCAGCAGCAGCGGAGGTAACGACAGCTACATCCATCCTGTCGGAGGATTTACACGCTCTCTGCTGGGACCTTCGCCTTATTTTTAACTTTCGGCCAGCTGCACAGTCTGCCAGCATTTTAGCCTCCTGAACCAATCCTACCGTTTGTGTTGTTGTTGTCTACAGTGAACAGACTCCATTTGTCGACTTTATTCCCATATTGAAGGAAGTCACTGTCACGTAACTTCATTATCAAATCGATCTGATCTTTAGTTAGTAAGATCTTTATCTGGTAAAAAAGAGGGCTTAAACTTACCAAGTATTTTTATCTGATTTACGGCTGCCATAGTTAACGTCATAACAACACGTTAATGCAGATTTGTTTTAACGCCACAAATTTCGATTGACAGCCCTAAATAAAATACATTGTAGGTCTACATCATTTAATTTTTTTTTTAATTTTTCGGACACTTTTCACCTTTTTTTTCTTTTTCTTTTTTTTCATTTTTTGGACATTTTTCAGACTTTTTTTTTCTTCTATTTTTTTTACATTTTTTTTTACATTTTTTAGACTATTTTTCACATTTTGTTTTTTTTAAATTTTTTTTTTTTTTTTAAATTTTCGGACATTTTTTTGAGCATTTTTTTTTTTTACTTTTTCTTTAGATTTTTTAGACATTTTTTTTTTTTTTTCTTTTACATTTTTCGGACATTTTTCTCAGACTTTTTTTGTACATTTTTTGACATTGGTCTTTTTTTTTACAATTTTTTTTTAGAAATTGGACATTTTTCAGACTTTTTTCCTTTTTCTTTTTTCTTTTCTAGATTTTTTGGACATTTTTCAGCTCATTTTTTATTAATATCTTTTATAGTTTCGTTTTCATTTCTTAGTTTTTAGTTTAATGTTGTGGTAATTTTTTTTAATTTTAATTTTTTTAATTTTTTATTAATATCGTTTATGGTTTCGTTTTCATTACTTAGTTTTTAGTTTAATGTTGTGGTATTTATTTATTTATTTTT
>CAKAOJ020000505.1:132500-135000 GCA_916701645.2 Sebastolobus alascanus
TATTTGTGGTAATTTTTTTTTTATTTTTATTTATTTATTTTTTTTTATTTTTTATTGATATATTTTATAGTTTCGTTTTCATTTCTAAATTTTTTGTTAAATGTTGTGGTAATTTTTTTTTTATTTTTATTTATTTTATTTTTTAGGTTATTTTTTATTAATATCTTTTATAGTTTCGTTTTCATTTCTTAGTTTTTAGTTTAATGTTGTGGTATTATTTTTTTTTTATTTTTAATTTCTTTTTCTTAATATATTTTATGGTTTCGTTTTCATTTCTAAATTTTTAGTTTAATGTTGTGGTATTATTTTTTTTTATTTTTATTTTTTATTTTTTATTAATATCTTTTATGGTTTCGTTTTCATTTTTAGTTTTTAGTTTAATGTTGTGGTATTATTTTTTTTTTATTTTTAATTTCTTTTTCTTAATATATTTTATGGTTTTGTTTTCATTTCTAAATTTTTAGTTTAATGTTGTGGTTTTATTTTATTTATTTTTTTTATTTTTTTTTATTAATATCTTTTATGCTTTCGTTTTCATTTTTAGTTTTAAGTTTAATATTTGTGGTAATTTTTTTTTTTTTTTATTTATTTATTTTATTTTTTTTTTTATCAATATATTTTAGTTTCGTTTTCATTTCTTAATTTTAAGTTTAATGTTGTATTTTTTTTTTTTTTTTTTTTGTTCATTTTTTCTTAATATCTTTTATGGTTTCGTTTTCATTTCTTAGTTTTAAGTTTAATGTTGTGGTAATATTTTTTTTTATTTTTTATTTATTTTTTATTTTTTTCTTAATAGCTATTATGGTTTCGTTTTCATTTCTTAGTTTTAAGTTTAATGTTGTGGTATTATTTTTTTTAATTTTTTTTTTTTTTTCTTAATATATTTTATCGTTTCGTTTTCATTTCTAAATTTTTAGTTCAATGTTGTTTTTTTTTTTTGTTGTTTTTTTTGTTTTTTCTTAATATCTTTTATGGTTTCGTTTTCATTTCTAAATTTTAAGTTTAATGTTGTGGTAATATTTTTTTTTTATTTTTTATTTTTTTCTTAATATCTATTATGGTTTCGTTTTCATTTCTTAGTTTTTAGTTTAATGTTGTATTTTTTTTTATTTTTTTTTCTTAATATCTTTTATGGTTTCGTTTTCATTTCTTAGTTTTCAGTTTAATATTTGTGGTAATTTTTTTTTTATTTTTATTTATTTATTTTTTTTTATTTTTTATTGATATATTTTATAGTTTCATTTTCATTTCTAAATTTTTAGTTTAATGTTGTGGTAATTTTTTTTTTATTTTTATTTATTTATTTATTTATTTTTTTTCTTAATATCTTTTATGGTTTCGTTTTCATTTCTTAGTTTTAAGTTTAATGTTGTGGTAATTTTTTTTTTTTTTTTTTTTTTTTATTATTATATTTTATAGTTTCGTTTTCATTTCTTAGTTTTTAGTTTAATGTGGTAATATTTTTTTTTATTTTTTATTTATTTTATTTTTTTTTTATTAATATATTTTATAGTTTCGTTTTCATTTCTTAGTTTTAAGTTTAATGTTGTGGTATTATTTTTTTTAAATTTTTTTTTTTTTTTTCTTAATATATTTTATGGTTTCGTTTTCATTTTTAGTTTTAAGTTTAATATTTGTGGTAATTTTTTTTTTTTTTATTTATTTATTTTATTTTTTTTTTATTAATATATTTTATAGTTTCGTTTTCATTTCTTAGTTTTAAGTTTAATGTTGTATTTTTTTTTTTTTTTTTTTTTTTCATTTTTTCTTAATATCTTTTATGGTTTCGTTTTCATTTCTAAATTTTTAAGTTTAATGTTGTGGTAATAATTTTTTTTTATTTTTTATTTATTTTTTATTTTTTTCTTAATAGCTATTATGGTTTCGTTTTCATTTCTTAGTTTTTAGTTTAATGTTGTATTTTTTTTTATTTTTTTTTCTTAATATCTTTTATGGTTTCGTTTTCATTTCTTAGTTTTCAGTTTAATATTTGTGGTAATTTTTTTTTTATTTTTATTTATTTATTTTTTTTTATTTTTTATTGATATATTTTATAGTTTCGTTTTCATTTCTAAATTTTTTGTTAAATGTTGTGGTAATTTTTTTTTTATTTTTATTTATTTTATTTTTTAGGTTATTTTTTATTAATATCTTTTATAGTTTCGTTTTCATTTCTTAGTTTTTAGTTTAATGTTGTGGTATTATTTTTTTTTTATTTTTAATTTCTTTTTCTTAATATATTTTATGGTTTCGTTTTCATTTCTAAATTTTTAGTTTAATGTTGTGGTATTATTTTTTTTTATTTTTATTTTTTATTTTTTATTAATATCTTTTATGGTTTCGTTTTCATTTTTAGTTTTTAGTTTAATGTTGTGGTATTATTTTTTTTTTATTTTTAATTTCTTTTTCTTAATATATTTTATGGTTTTGTTTTCATTTCTAAATTTTTAGTTTAATGTTGTGGTTTTATTTTATTTATTTTTTTTATTTTTTTTTATTA
>CAKAOJ020000505.1:137500-249801 GCA_916701645.2 Sebastolobus alascanus
GGTTTTAAGTTTAATGTTGTGGTAATATTTTTTTTTTATTTTTTATTCATTTTTTATTTTTTTCTTAATAGCTATTATGGTTTCGTTTTCATTTCTTAGTTTTAAGTTTAATGTTGTGGTATTATTTTTTTTTAATTTTTTTTTTTTTTTCTTAATATATTTTATGGTTTCGTTTTCATTTCTAAATTTTTTGTTAAATGTTGTGTTAATTTTTTTTTTTTTTTTTTTTTTTTTTTCTTAATATCTATTATGGTTTCGTTTTCATTTCTTAGTTTTTAGTTTAATGTTGTATTTTTTTTTTTTTTTTTTTCTTAATATCTATTATGGTTTCGTTTTCATTTCTTAGTTTTAAGTTTAATGTTGTGGTAATATTTTTTTTTTATTTTTTATTTATTTTTTATTTTTTTCTTAATAGCTATTATGGTTTCGTTTTCATTTCTTAGTTTTAAGTTTAATGTTGTGGTATTATTTTTTTTTAATTTTTTTTTTTTTTTCTTAATATATTTTATGGTTTCGTTTTCATTTCTAAATTTTTTGTTAAATGTTGTGGTAATTTTTTTTTTTTTTTTCTTAATATCTATTATGGTTTCGTTTTCATTTCTTAGTTTTTAGTTTAATGTTGTATTTTTTTTTTTTTTTTTTTCTTAATATCTTTTATGGTTTCGTTTTCATTTCTTAGTTTTCAGTTTAATATTTGTGGTAATTTTTTTTTTATTTTTATTTATTTATTTATTTTTATTTTTTATTGATATATTTTATAGTTTCGTTTTCATTTCTAAATTTTTAGTTTAATGTTGTGGTATTATTTTTTTTTAAATTTTTTTTTTTTTTCTTAATATATTTTATGGTTTCGTTTTCATATCTAAATTTTTTGTTAAATGTGGTAATTTTTTTTTTTTTTTTTTTTTTTTTCTTAATATCTATTATGGTTTCGTTTTCATTTCTTAGTTTTTAGTTTAATGTTGTATTTTTTTTTTTTTATTTTTTCTTAATATCTTTTATGGTTTCGTTTTCATTTCTTAGTTTTCAGTTTAATATTTGTGGTAATTTTTTTTTTATTTTTATTTATTCATTTTTTTTTATTTTTTATTAATATCTTTTATAGTTTCGTTTTCATTTCTTAGTTTTTAGTTTAATGTTGTGGTATTATTTTTTTTTTATTTTTAATTTTTTTTTCTTAATATATTTTATTGTTTCGTTTTCATTTCAAAATTTTTAGTTTAATGTTGTGGTATTTTTTAAAAAAAATATATTTTTTTCATTTTTTATTTAGTTTAGTTTTTAGTTTATTTTTTAGTTTAATGTTGTGGTACTTTTTTTTTTTTTTTTTTTTTTTTTTTATTAATATCTATTTTGGTTTCGTTTTCATTTCTTAGTTTTTAGTTTAATGTTGTGGTATTTAAAAAAAAAAAAAAAAAAAAATGATTTTTTATTAATATCGTGCATGTTTTTTTGGACATTTTTGGAGTTTTTTCTTTTTCTTTTCTAGATTTTTTGGACATTTTTCAGGCTTTTTTTCTTTCTTTTTTTTTTTTATTACATTTTTCGGAAATTTTTTCGACTTTTTTTCACATTTTGTTTTTTTTTTACATTTTTTTTTCACAATAATCACTATTAAATATTCTAATCAATTGACAGCCCTACTCTATTTACTAGTCTTAAATACATAAATATCTTATAACACTATATATAAAACACCCAATCACCTAACAATTAACATTTCAGTGAGATATAGACTTGTTTTTAGACAATGCATCTCAAATTAATTAATATTTCAAGAAAATTAAAAGAAAAATTGATTGAAAAAAAAATTATAGAGTACAGTCTACACCTTCTCTATATGAAGTGTCTTGTAACTAAGATAACTTCTGTTATGATTTGACACTCTATAAAAATACATTGAATTGAACTAAAAACATCCTCAACAGGATGTCACGTTAAGCACCAACGCAGTATTAAAGTATGCCAGTAAGAACACACAACTCCTGCTGGAGAACGTTATGGTTGTTTCAGTTCACATCAGATATCTAATCGTAACGTGGCGCTTGGATTTCATTCGCGCTACGTGCACATAAACGCAACCTGAGTCTTGCATGTTTAACTACAATGATTGTGAGTTGCTGTGCCTGAATGCATCCTGTGTAAACGCGGCGTAAAGTTCAAATAAAGTAAGTTAGTAAACTATTAGTAAAATCACCGACTTCATAACAAACTGCCACCAAGCAGCCGGTGACTTACAGAAGAGAAGAGACTGTAATGATAATTCAATACATCGACCCTCTCTACTATCCAACCATCCTCTCTACTATCCAACCATCAAGTCTCCCTATCTGGAGAGAGTGTGCTGGGTGTCTCGCACAGGCTCCAGACCAGTCTAATGATGACCCTCGACACGCTCCACCGAGAGGTCAGAGGTCGGAGGTCAACATCACAAACAGGGAGGGGAGAGTGTGTGTGGTGGTGGTGGAGGGGAAGAATAAGTTTTTTTGTTCTCTCAAACTGAAGGAAACATATTAATCTGTGTCTTCTTTCTAAAAATGAAAAACATCAAAGACGTTTTCTTCAGTATCTAAAGAATTCAGATGATCTGTGTTTGTACATCTGTGGTTATAGTACTGAAAATTTCCCCAAATGTAAACAAGCTTAAAGCAGTAAAAACAGGTGAAGCCCACAGGTGAGTCATATAACAGTATATATATATATATATAACATATAACATATAACAGTTTCACATATTAAAGTAGTCGTCAGCCTGATGAGAGGGACGTACCTGAACTGTGGTTTGAAGGGTGAAGTTCACAGTCTGGGTCATGTGATGGGAACGCTGCATGATGGGAGCGCTGGTGGCAAAAACACAAAACATGTAAATCCCAAATGGAAATAAGACAAAACAACAGGGATGACAACATTTTTTCAGCCTATTATTATATATTTTTCCACCCGATAAATAGCACGACATCTTAAGGACATTTCACGTGTCATGATAACGCATTTTAGGCTTTTTGCATGTCATTTAACGCCACTTTGTGACTGTGAAATGATCACGGTTATGTTTAGGCAACAAAACTACCTAGTTAGGTTTAGGAAAAACATCATGGTTGGGTTTAAAATAAATCAACGTATCTTCATACAACAGTTCGTATGATATCATACGAAAAGTTATTCCTCATGTTTCATGCTTTTTCCTGCGAAAGTCCAGCAACACGTGACAATTTCCTCTCGTTACATGCATACAGGTATTTCAAAATAAACTTCCATCTTCACAGGAAACTACTTAATTAGGTTTAGGAATAGATGGTGGTTTGGGTTAAAATAACTCCGGAAGTGGCGTTGTTTAAGTACGAAAGTTACGTGACAAAAAATCAACGTTGACTTCTGGAAAGTCCGGTGTTTCTTGACCCGCCCGTCCACCCCGACCTCCTCCGTAGTATAGAAGCAAAGAGATGAAACTCGATAGCCGCCATTTTGGACTGAAAACGCTTATTATATATATAATATTTTATTGTTCAACACAGGTCATTTCGGTAGAATATGACAATAGAATAGAAATAATTTAGTTTTACTTTTGTACGTCTCTTTGTAGGAGGACGTTTTACCGGCGTCTGGTAGTCGCTTTCAGTCCAAAATGGCGGAAGCGTAGCTCTGCTGCTGGACGCTGGAACGAACGATTGACTTTCACTTCTTGACGACATACGTTGTTCTCTCTCTTCAGGACTCCTAAAACATCTCTCCTCTTCCTCACAGAATTATCTCAGCTTCTCCTCTCTCTCTCTCTTCAACTCCCTCGTCTCCCACCCTCATAAAAAAATACTCCCTCCGTCTCCTCCATCTTTCCTCCCTCCCAGACTCTGCTGGCTCTAAAAATAATCCCGGGTTCCCGGCCTCCCCCCCCTCTGCTCCTCCTCCATCCTTAACCTCGTCCTGGTCTGCAGCTGATCTTCCTCGGCCGGACCCTCAGGTACCGGGCTAACCGGACGGCGAGGCCGAGGCATGCATCACTGTCAGGCTAAATGTAGAATCAGCATTTCTGAGCCCGCCAAACCCCCGGCCGGGCCTAACCCTTACCTGGTCAGTCCGGAGGAGACGCCGCGGCCCCTCAAGGCCCCCGCGCCGCCCCGCTATTGATTTCTTTCTTTTTACGGCAGAAACAAAGAGACTTTCTCTGTTACATGATATATCATAATCACGTCATTTGTAGCTTTGAGTGCGCAGATGTACGGGAAGCAGGCCAGCGTTAGAGAGAGAGAGAGAGAGAGAGAGACAGAGAGAGAGAGAGAGAGAGAGAGAGAGAGAGAGAGAGAGAGAGGGGGAGAGAGAGAGAGAGAGAGAGAGAGAGAGAGAGAGGGAGAGAGAGAGAGAGAGAGAGAGACAGAGAGAGAGAGGGAGAGAGAGAGAGAGAGAGAGAGAGAGAGAGGGGGAGAGAGAGAGAGAGAGAGAGAGAGAGAGGGAGAGAGAGAGAGAGAGAGAGAGGCCTAGATAAAGAGGGCTCGCCTGTCTCGAGGTAAAACAAAAAAAACGAATTGCAGCGTCTGAATTTATGCTCCATTTCTCTGAGAGTAAATTATAGTCCTGGAGTTTAAAATCTAGTTTCTTTCTCAGCTTCTGTTGAATGTGAAACTGTAAAACTGCCAAAAACATTAATTTACATTAAAGAAAGCAGCTGATATTAGAGCCAGTATTTTCTAGTTCAAGTCTGGTCCAGATCATGTTGTCCTCTTACAACCAGTAGATTTTTACTAGATGAATTATTAAGAAAAC
This sequence comes from Sebastolobus alascanus, assembly GCA_916701645.2. NCBI lineage: Eukaryota > Metazoa > Chordata > Actinopteri > Perciformes > Sebastidae > Sebastolobus > Sebastolobus alascanus. The sequence continues at coordinate 142,259 of CAKAOJ020000505.1, forward strand.
CTTCATTAATAAAAGGTCAATATGCCCTGATATATTTACATTACACACTGAGGGGAACAATGGAACTAACTACCAGGAGCCCCACATGGTGAGGGCCCTGAATTTGTTTACATCGGCATTTTTTAAATTTTATTTTAAGTACATTTCTATTGTTGGCTGAATAAATAATCCCAAAGTCTTGGAAGATGATGCACACAAGATCCTTATGTTATCTTAGAAGATATTCAAGACTATATTTCGCACTCGCCTGTGTAAGCATGAGATGGTTTATGCGGGAAGTGTTTAAACTGCAAGGTTTTAGTGAAGATGCATGTGTTTGGGAAGTAGTGAGCATACGACTGGATAAACGAGACTTGGATTATACTGAACGAGCTGTGTGAGAGTTTGTAAACTGATGTCTTGACATAGTTATGCTGTTGTTAAACGAGGCCCCCATTTACTTCCACACGGGGTGAGTAACTGATATACTAATGGTCATTTTGGGGGTGAAGTATTCCTTTAAGAAGACACCTTGTTGGCAGTATGTGGAGAACCCCTGCAGTTTGTATTTGTGTATGCAAGCAGATAAATTTAACCTGTTAAACTCTTTATTTGCCCTGGTCGGTCCAGTAGGGATTAAGATGTTAAATTCACAGATTTTGGTAGAAAATATTTATCTAAATTAAATTAAAAAACATAGAAAATTCTTTCCAAGAATCTGTAACTTCACCTGATTAATTCAGCCGTGAGAAAATATGAGAACTGAGTCTGTTTTTTTGTCGTTTTTTTTGGGTACGGAGTTGTTTTAATGCGCAGCACAAGTACATGACTGCGTACCAGGAAACACACACATACATCGTGGAGCCGTGGCCGGGATGTCTTGTGGCCGGCGTGTCATGCTCAGGAATATGATGGATGGTTTCCAAACAAAAACCGAGTTTGAGGAGCGAGCAGCAGAGAGACTACGAGCCGATGATGGATGGATCGGTCAGCTGCATCGCCTCGCTACAGCACACACAACACAACACATCATACCACCCAAATAAGAGAGGAGTTCTGGCAGGAAACACTCCCCCCCCCCCCACAGACCCCCCTATACACTCACTGAGACCACCAAATTACCTCACATGGACTTTTTAAAATACACAAACTCTGAGTCCTGGACGCGGTGTGTTTACTGTACAGCAGCAAGCGTGAAAATTTAATTTCCGTTTGGCGGACAGAAACCGCCCCCCCCGCTGAAAGCATTAGAGCTGAGCTTTAACATCAGTGTTTACAGTAAAATATATGAACTCCTGAGGGGGTCGGACCGCCTGCTGCTCTGCTAACGGACGTTTAATGGAGGCTGAGAGGGTTTTTACTGCAGCTCAGGTCTGAGAGACACTTCTTAGAAAAACATTCAGTTTAGATGAAGCTGTTTTCACTTCACCAGAGTTAGTTAGAACCATTTTGGTCGCCTAAAAAAATGTCTTATTCAGCATTCGGTTCTACTTAGCTCCACCCTCTCGTGTCACTTCTGGTTGCAAAAAAACAAGATGGTGGCGGCCAAAAAAACAAGAAGGCTACAGTCGAAAACCAAGATGGCAACGGTCAAAAACCAAGATGGCGATGGTCAAAAAAGACAAGATGACGACGGCCAAAAACCAAGATGACATTCAGTTTCGATGAAGCTGCTGTCATTTCACAGCTTGTTTCAATTTAGCGTTTATTAGCTAGAAATTAGAATAAAAATATGAGCATTAAAATTCATTCTAGACTTTGACAAAATAATCGTAACTCAAGCTTTTCTCATGATAACTGAGGAAACATCTGCTGATGACCATGAGATGTGGTTAAAAGCTGCAGACAAAGCTTGTAAGTAGAGATATCTCAATAATAATTGCAATGAAAAGTGATCATTGTCCAAAAAAACGGATAAAAATTGACCCTTTAAATGGTTGGGAATGTCTTAAATTGTCAAATGATGTTCAATTAACCTCAATTCAATAATGCAATAACTGTCAGGGAGTCAAGTAATATTACTTAATCAAGATAAATACAAGTCTTGTAGTGTTTTATTGTTTGGATGCATCACAGAAATCTGACTAAAGCTTTGTTGTAACGATGTGATCCTTCATTGATCCTTCTGTTCTCTTCTCTTCCCCCACACAGAGGTCAGAGGTCAGAGGTCATGGTCATGGCTTCAGCTCAGTAGTTCTTACAAATAATGTCCCTCACAACAGTTTGTAGGATGACTGTTATTTTTCAGTAGCGATCAGCAACAAGAACGTGTTTGTTGCATCTGCAGTCTCTGTTTTTTTTGATTGATTGAATAAAATCTTTTAACCAATCAGGATCTGGTAGTTGATCTGTGCTTTTTCCACACTTTTAGGAGTTGTACCCAGGCGGCGACCTCCGGATCTGAAAAGTGAAGCCAATGCTGAAGTGCCTTAAACCTGCATTCTAGTTTCAAGTCTTCTTCAATACAGCATGATGTTCATTGAGTAAATTATGGTCCCATTTAGAGTCAGATAGACCATAAAGCAGGGGATGCTTTAGGGCGGGGCTACCTTGTGATTGACAGGTCGCTACGGCCAAAAACCAAGACGGCGGCGGCTAAAATGCTAAACTCAAGGCTTCAAAACCGTAGTCCACAAACCAACGGGTGACGTCACAGTGACTCAACGTCCACTTCTTATATACAGTCTATGGTTGTTGTACCACAGATTACAAAGTAAGATCAATGGTGTAGTGACTTTTTACTTTCACATCTCATTTAGAGTATAGGGCTGTCATGATATCAGATTTTCACGATACGATCATCATGGCCAAAAGAATTCACGATAACAATGTTATCGGGATATTTATAGAAAACTCTGACGAGTGTAGGGAGATGAAGAGAGAGTCTGTAACCAGAACTGTGCATATTAAATGATTCATGAGGCGCTGGATTATTTACACGATATCCGTAGTTATTTTAACCCAAACCGCGATCTTTTCCTAAACCTAACCAAGATGTTTCCTGTGAAGTTTATTTTGAAAAAAACGTACGCATGTAACGAGTGGAAATTGACACGAGTTGCTGGACATTCGTAGGAAAACACACGAAAAATGAGGAATAACTTTTCATAAGATATACGATCTGTTGCATGAGGATACTTTGATTATTAACATGATATCAACATTTCATTTTTAAATATCACGGTTATCAATCGGTATATCGTGAAGACTTTAGTTAAGTTTATCCATCCAACTATTTTGGTTTTTGAGTGTCTGATTAGCATTACAGCATCAGGGAACATCTAATATTATATTTTTACTATTTTATTATTATTTCCACCAATAAATCCACCATATATTTTTTTTGATCTTGGGTGGTTAAATATTCATTATGCGACTTTTCTTTTTCTTCACCAACCTCACGTCATGTTATAAAAAAAAAAAACCTCTTTTTTATTTTTATTTTTTAGGTAAATAGGATCCTGAAAATCATTAAGAGTCCTTGAATTTTATGCCGAAGTGAGTGTGTGCGCTCTGAGAGCAGAAGCGTCATTAGCAACCGAGCCCGCTGAACTCTGGGTAATTCCTGTCACAGAGCATCGGGGGAAAACACATTTGGTTGTTGAACAGAGCGACTCCGACTCACTTCATATAATCAATACGAGCAGAATCCCAGAGCGCCGCCTCCCTCAGAGGCTCCAGCATTTACATTTTGATTCAGGTCCTCCACGAGGAGGAGGAGGAGGAGGAGGAGGAGGAGGAGGAGGAGGAGGAGGAGGAGGGAGTCATCAGAAAAAAAAGGTTAACTCTGCGGCCTTTTAACTCTCCTCCTCCTCCTCCTCCTCCCTCCACAGTCCCGGAGATGAAGGTGTGTTTGATCCTCCTCCTCGCAGCCCGGCGGTGGCTGCAGGAAGCGTAGCGAGATGCCACGCAGCATCAGAGCCAGTTTGCCGCCGCCGCCTCCGACAAGTCCGAAGCACTTCTCCTGATCTACGGCCCGCTGATGGCTTGTCAATATATGGATCCCCCCCCCCCTCCTCGCTCTAATTCAGTGAAAAAATCTAGTTTTCCATTAGTCTGTGCCCCGCCAACGGTACCCCGAGCTTCTCCACCTGTAATTATTAAAGGCAGATTCCCTGAAAGCAATCAGCCCGCCGCCATTTGTATCTTTGAAATCTTAATAAGCCGAAGGCGGAGAGGGGGGGGGAGGAGAGGATGAAGGGAAGAGGAGGTGAGGTGAGAGAAGATGAGAAGTAGAAAGGAAAGGAGAGGAGGTAAGGAGATGAGAAAAACAAAAGCATGATGTAGGGAGGAAGGAAAGAGGAGCCAAGGTGATAACAGAGGAGAGGAGGAGGTGAAGAGGTGAAGAGAGAGAGGGAACGAAAAGTGGGAGGAAAGGATGATTTGAGGAGGAAGAGGAGAAGCTGATAAGAGCAGATAGGAGAAGGTGAAGCGGTCAAAAGAGGAAAGAAAGAAGAGGAGGGAAGGAAAGTGAACATGAAGTGGGAAGGAAAGAACACAAGGAGAGGAGATGAGAAAAAGAAAAGGATGATTTAGGGGGAAAGGGGAGAGGAGACAAGGTGGTAACAGAGGAGAGGAGAAGAGAGAGAAGGAAGATGGAGGCGAGGAGGAGTTGAGGAGATAAAGGGAAAGAAGAGGTGAAGAGAATGAAAAAAAAGATGAGATGAGAAACGGATAATTTGAGGAGGAAGAGCAGAAGCTGATAAGAAAAGATAGGAGGAGGTGAGGAGGTCAGAAGAAGAGAGGAGAGAAGGAGGAGAAGAGTCATGGGAGGTGGTGAGGTGAGAGGAGAGGAAAAATGTGAAGAGGAGAGGAGATGAGAAAAGCATAGGAAGGAAGGAAAGAGGAGACAAGGTGATATTACAGGAGAGGAGGAGATGAAGAGAGAGAAGGAAGATGGAGGAGAGGAGGAGGTAAAAGAACATGAAATGAAAAAGGGAGATGATGAAAGATAGGAGGAGGTGAGGAGGTCAAAAGAGGAGAAGAGAAAGGAGAGGTGGAGTGAAGGAGAGTGAAGATGAGGTGAAGTGAGAAGGAGTTAAGGGAGGAAAGAAAACGAGGAGAGCATGATTTAGAGAGAAAGGAGAGAGGGGACAAGGTGATAACAGAGGAGAGGAGGAGGTGAAGAGACAGAAGGAAGATGGAGGCGAAGGAGGAGTTAACAGAATAGGAAAGGATGAAAGGAGAATCAACAAAAGGAGGTGAAGAAAAGGAAAGAAAAGATGAGAAGAGAAAGGAGAGAAGAGAAGAGGAGGAGTGTTGACCCAGTGTGATATTTTAGAACGCTTCAGTTCACTTAACAACTTTAAAGTGGGTCAAGAGGAGTAAAAAGTCCTCCTATTATCCTGGTTCCTCTGTGAGGGTTTCCTCCCAAAGTATTTTCATTCCAGGAGGGATGAGAGGAAGTTATATCAGTCTGAGAGCAGGTAACGGGGGTCAGGTGGAGGACTCGGGGGTTGTTTCCTTAATAAAGGTACGCATTCATACATTTTAGTAAATGTTTCTGAAAGTTTCTGGTTGGATTTTAAAGTTTTAAAGTCACTACTAGAAGAAGAAGTTTGTACTGAGTCTGTTAAAAGAAAACAAGTTACTCACCATATGCAGCCACGTGTGTGCTCCATTTTGCATATTTGGTTGGATTTGTGCTCTCCTTCTGCTGTATGGTTCCTTCTCCATGATGAACAACTAGATGATCCTCCTGGATTTACACCCAGAAAGTTTCCACTGCAGCCTCAAAGATCCTTGACACAGAAGAAGAAAAAGCAGACAAATAATCAAGGTTGTAAAAGAGAGAATACATCTAGAATAATGGAGAACATGGAGAATATTATCTAAAGACATTTTGTTCCATTGGTCTGCAGGAAATACTGGTGCTGCTGTGAAAAAGGACTTTAGCCACAAGTCCACAAGTGAGAGAAAGATTTACAAAGTACAGAGGTACAAGTGAAATTTAAAACTTGAGCTTAGTCTTGAACATAGACTGTATATAAGAAGTAGACGTAGTCACCGTGACGTCACCCATTGGTTTGGGGCTGACGTTTTGAAGCTTCAAAAGCGAGTTCTGTATTTTGGCTGTCGCCATCTTTGTTTTTGGGAACCAGAAGTGACACAAGAAGGTGGAGCTAAGTACAACCGAACGCCGAATAAGACATTTTTAGGCGTCCAAAAATGTTCTAATTAACTTTGATGAAGTGAAAACACATTGTGATTAAAGGGTTAAAGTTGTAAGACTAAAACACGGACAACTCCCAGACCGGACAAGCGACCTGTCAATCACAAGGTAGCCCCGCCCTAAAGCATCCCCTGCTTTATGGTCTATCTGACTCTAAATGGGACCATAATTTACTAAATGAACATCATGCTGTATTGAAGAAGACTTGAAACTAGAGATTGAGACCATAAACTCATGTTTACAATGTTTACTGAGGTAATAAATCAAGAGAAGTAGGCTCATTTTCTCATAGACTTCTATACAATCAGACTTGCAGGTTTAAGGCACTTCAGCGTTGGCTTCACTTCTCAGACCTGAAGGTTGCTGCCTGTTCTTGAAGTATTTTTTTTGCTTCTCATTCTCACTTTTTAACTTTAGTTTATTTTCTTTGCACACAAACAGAGAAGAGAAAAATGCACCGATTTGACCTGGAAGTGAAGCATCAACGTATTGGATCCTGCCCTGGAAGTGACATCACAATGACCCTTTGGATTTTCCATTTGTTTACGGACAGATATGTGTAGTAAATATGACGATGGTGTATTCGTCGTAGCCTCGTTCTCAGGTGCTCTGAACCTCCAAACATCTGGAGGAAAATATAAAAGCACGTTTTGAAATGAGGGATTTTCTCTCTTCAGTTTTGTCATCCGTTAACTTTCATATTATTCCGGTTCTAGTTTGGTAGCATCACAATTATCTCTCACCTCAACGGTGAGAGAACTTATTCCTTTTTTTTCCTGACTTGGCTGCCTCTCCATCTGGAGAGAGATGAACTTTACCGCGTGTCCTTTCACATCCTCATCTTGTCAGGACGGAGAGAGAAAACATTGATGGAAAAGGTCTCTCTTCCTCTCCGTCGGCCTTCTGAGAAACGAGGCCTTCACCCCGTTTATTGCTGAGCTGCGGCGTTTTCGAGCGCCGGGGCCCCCCGACAGGAAAAGTGTCAGGCCAGTTTCTGACGTGAATTTGCATCCCTCAATGACGGCTGACAGCGCTGAAAGGCCAGGAGAAAACCGGCGCATCGATCGGCTCGTGGAAACTATTCAAAGAAACAGATGAGCTGAAGGAGCAGAGGGGTTCTCATACCTCCCCTCCATCCCTCCATCCCTCCATCCCTCCATCCCCGCAAACCGCCACTTGCTTTAAAGAACAGAACTTCATTAAATTGTGCCACTCGGTGTTTGTATCACGGTGTGGTGGGGTTGGGGGGGGGGGGGTGCTGAAGGATCAGAGCGTCGCCACAGAAGAGCTATTAACTCGGCTCCACCATCAGCGCTGTTCTCCTGCATACCAAAGCAGCAGGTTGTCACGGTGCGTTCCCACGACGACAACACCGGGAACACTGCCAGGTAATGAGGGAGTGCACACACACACACGCACACACACACACGCACACACACACACACACACACACACACACACACACAATCAAGAGCACATTCACATAAACACACAAATACAAAGAAAATACTGTAAAAAGCAAAAGCAGCGTACACACATAACCAACCCCGTCTCCTACAAAATTACATTCCCATCCAACTAAACTGCATTCTCAATTATGTTTCAAGGGAAATGTATTTTCTCTCTGATTACGGACGCAGTTTTAAACAGTTTTAAACAGTTTTATATGGAGGACGGAACCTGCCAAAATAAAAAATAAATGAATATATAAATAAATGACTCAATAAATAAATAAATATGTCATCAAATGTAGCAAAAATAATATTTAAAATAAATGTAGTCATTAATTAATTGATAAAATTGGACATAAATTGATATTTCTGTTTTAATTTGCTATTTATTTATCTTCGTTTATATTCCCTTAAGGATTTACTCTACTACTTTAACTTGATTAATTTATTTTTGTATTTCTTTATTATATATTTATTTATTAAGTGAAGGACGTGAACTAAAATAAGTGAACATTGACTTTTAGTTTCACATGGGACACGAACAGCAGCCTCCTAAAGTAAATAAAATAAATGACTTGATCAATAAATCTGTACTTAAATGTAGCAAAAATAATATTTAAAAAAAAATGCAGCCATTAATTAATTGATAAAATATGACATAAATTGAATTATTTATTCTTCTGTTAATTTTCCCCTTTATTTATGTATCTATTTATTTTTATCAATTTTTAAATTCTTTTATTTATTTATATTTGTATTTATTTTTTATTTATTTTTAAATGTATGTATTTATTTATTTTATATTTATTTTTAAATGTACATATCCATGTATGTGTTTAAGCATTTATTTATTTACTTATGCATGATTTTCCCTTTGCATTTCACCCCTTAGTTATTTCCCCAAACTTATTTATTTCTGTATACTTTTCTTTATACATATTTCTTCATGCATTTCTATTGCCGGAAATGCGCCACGCCGCGGCAAAAATAAAATTATAAAAAAAATAATTATTAATTGTATTTATTTATTTACCTTTGTATTAATTCCCTTATTTATTTACTCTATTTAATTTCCACCGTTGTTTATCTATGCATTTATTTTGTATGATTTTTTTCATTTATATAATTTTGCATTTAGTTTTATTCATGTATTTATTTTTGGACTAATTTTGTATTTATTTTTAAAAGTATGTATTTATTTATTTTATATTTATTTCTAAATGCATGTATTTATTTGTGTTTATTTATTTATTTCTGCATGACTTTCCCTTAGCATTTCACCCCCCTATTTATTTCCCCAAACTTATTTATCCCTGTATTCTTTTCTTTATACATTTATTTTTACATTTCTTAATGAATTTCTGCTTCATTATGCAAATGAGGGGACGTTGCTGTCATGTTGTGTCATTCTTTCAGTTTTAGCAATTAAACTCAGAAAGGGCAGAAAGGCATATTTGATTTTGGCAGGTTCCGTCCTCCATACTCCCGACGCGGACTTCGCAGACTATCATTACAAAAGCAAACACACATATACGAGGAACAAAAGATAGAGAAACAAGTTCTTTATCTGACTGAATAAGTTGCAGAATTGCAGCTCATAAAACCCTGAACACACACACACACACACACACACACACACACACACACACACACACACACACACACACACACACACACACACACACACACACACACACACACACACACACACACACGGTTGGTCTGACAGAAGCAGCTGTGCTCTCTCACTCTTCAATTAATTCTCTCTGCTGCTTTGACCTTTTCCTCCGACAGAAACAAAGAAACTGGAGGCTGCACTGCTTCACACACACACACACAAACACACACACGCACACGCACGCACGCGCACGCACGCAAAAAGAAAAGAAAATGGTGCAGAAACACATAAGTGCACGTACATACTGCAATAGTGGGCTACATCCAGGTCTGAGAAGTGAAGCCAACGCTGAAGTGTCTTAAACCTTCATTCTCTCTACCAGCCAGCAGGGGGCGACTCCTCTGATTGTATAGAAGTCTATGAGAAAATGAGCCTACTTCTCTCTTGATTTATTACCTCAGTTAACATTGTAAACATGAGTTTATGGTCTCAATTACTGGTTTCAAGTCTTCTTCAATACAGCATGATGTTCATTTAGTAAATTATGGTCCCATTTAGAGTCAGATAGACCATAAAGCAGGGGATGCTTTAGGGCGGGGCTACCTTGTGATTGACAGGTCGCTAGCACGGCGTTGTCCGGTCTGGGAGTTGTCCGTGTTTTCCTCTTAGAACTTTAACCCTTTCACTATGTGTTTTCACCTCATCAAAGTTAATTGTAACTATAATTTTTTGGGTTGCCTGAAAATGTCTTATTTAGCGTTCGGTTGTACTTAGCTCCACCCTCGATGGCCAAAAAAACAAGAAGGCAACGTCCAAACACCAAGATGGAGACGGCCAAATGCTGTTTAGAAGCCAACTTTTTGCACATAAACACATCATAAGAGCTGGATTTTATCAATCATCTAATCAACTCGGTGACTAATCGTGCCAACAGACAGTGAAATTTGTAAAAAAAGTACTCCAGATTTAATAAAAAAGCAAGAAACTTACCTGGACTTGTGTTTTTTCTTTGTCGCTCCCCAGCAGATCTCAAACGGAGGAGATTTGTGTTTTTGTTTGTGAAAACGACCCAATTTGTGCTGAAGTCAGGTTGGAGTTTGTAACCTTCTAGGCTCACCGCCAGGTACGGCAGCACGTCAGATTCTGCCTGTTAAATATAAAAAATATTATTGATCTCTGATTCAAAAGAGGCCACTTAAAAGTCAGAATAAAAACACATATTTCCTCTAGTCTAACCAAGTCAAGACAGACAGTAATTCAAAAGGACAGTCAGCCAGTCAGCAATACGTCTGTTTATTCATTCTTTATGTGTCCTTTTTACCAGTGATTCTCAAAATGAGGTATGGGGGCCAGCAGGTGTCAGTGGCACTCTGCCAGGGGGCCGTGAAAAGTTTTTCAGATTCATTCATTTAAATCATCATGTCTTTTTTTCCTTTACAAAAGCCTTCGTTGTTCAACAAATAATATGTCCCGTGTGAAACCAAAAGTAAACATTGACTTTACGCTTGTTAAGTAACGTTGTTTTACGTAACGTTGTTTTACGTAACGTTGTTTTACGTAACGTTGTTACGCTTGTTACTTAGCGTTACGTAAGAAAGTCAGCTAAGGGTTACGTTTGCATTTTTTAAATTTGTTTACGTAGTTATGTTGTTACGGTTGTTAGGTTGCATTGTTATGTTGCGTTGTTGCATTACGTTGTTACGATATGTTGCATTACGTTGTTACGTTATGTTGCGAGACGTTGTTACGTTTTTATGTTGCGTTACGTTGTTATGTTGCGTTACGTTGTTACGTTACGTTGTTACGTTACGTTGTTATGTTACGTTGTTACGATGTTATGTTACGTTGTTACATTATTATTTTAACACAAACCATGATGTTTTTTCTAACCTTAACCAAGTAGTTTTGTTGCCTAAACCCAACCAATCGTTTCACAACGTTAACCACGTATCATTGTGCGTGTCTGTGAGCGTGATACGAGGCTGATATTAAACATTTTTGTAAAACGTATTTTTGGTTCACAAACATCGACATAACGTACCCGGGGGGGGGGGGCAAACTTTATTACTCCATTCAACCTTGACAAAGGCAGTGCAGACCAGATCCACTCCTTCCGTTCTTACCTTTCACAATAAAAGCCCTAAACATTTAATATTCGCAGGCGAGTATTTTGCATTTTTGTGCAGTTTATTCATCACGCCCCCGGTGTGTAAAGGCCTTTAACAACTTCTGATTTATTTATATGGTAATTTACATGAAATTAAAATATGATTTCATTAACTCGATTAGTTATTTGTCACTGCATACTTTTTTCATTCAGGTGTTTATAAATCATTATTAAATATGTCCTGATAAATGTATCCTTAAAAAGCCACATGCTGCTGTTAAAGTTGGCCCTTCATTTTTTACAGTGCGGTGTTTGGTCCAGTCAGTCAGCAGCTGTGCAGCGCTGTCACACTTCATCAAAGCTCCATCACCAATGATAATGTGACCTGGCCGACTCAGCACCGCCACTCCCTGCTGCCCAGAATATTGGCAAGTGTCAGATAGCCAATAGATTTATGTATGCAAATCAGCCCGATCAATAGCGTCTGCCACGGCCCGAGATCTACAACCACGCCACATCGCCTGGAATATTTCCTGTCAAATAAAAACCCAGCGGCAGAGCAGAGGGAGGGTGGAGGAAAAAAAAAAAAAAAAAAAAACTTAATGTGAAAGGAAAAATGATTTGGAGAAAGAAGAGGAGGAGGAGAGGAAAAGTGGAGATATGATGAAGAAGGTTCGCTGTCAACGAGACGGCAGACGGCCAATCATCCGAGAGAATAAATCAGTGCAGGGCTGTCATTGGAGGAGGGCAGAGCGGCGAGGAGGTTTTATTGTCACACTACAAAGACATTTACTTCATATGTCAAAATATGTGTCTTTTTCTTGTTTTTATTATTACAGGAGGGGGATCAGGTGTCACATATGGTTTCTGCAAATGCTCCAGAGAAGAACTATAAATGGATTAATAATCTAATATCTGTTCTATGTTGGAATTATTGAAAGAATTAGAACGAATTTTTCAAATTTTACACATTCTTTTAAAATATATGACTTGATACGCAACAAATAATATACAGTCTCTATTAAAAGGTAAGGGTGTAAATCACAAGTTTCATCACGATACGATGTTATCTCGATTCTTTGGACAACGATACGATATTTACTGATATCACAAAGTCTGCGATACGATTTCGATTTGACCCAGCGGCCTGCGATCAATATGAGACGATATCATATGCCTGTTTAACACAATCAGTTGCATTTATATCAACTCACAAAAAGCATCTAAAATATGATTTGACAATTTTATTACTGAGCTCTAGACATTTAAATAACAATCTATTCTTTTTGATAAAAAGAATAAATATAAAGTTGGAATTTTAAAATAAAGGTGCATCTTAATGATGAGAATTAATATATATTGGATTGTTGATCATTGAATTAATATATCTAACTAAAACGTGCAAAATTACATGTTTCAGAAATTTACAGAGGCAAGAAAAAGCTGCATTTATTCACAGTATTTTATGTGATATTATATATTCTAATAGTCTTTTAAATTATTTATTAAGTTAAATAATTAAAAGAAAATTGGGTTATATATTGTATGTGTTTGATGCACATATTTGTACATATCTCTAATTTTTTATTCTTATTTTTATTATTTATTTACCTACATATATTGTGTAATATATTATAAAATTATGTACATAATTTACATGTTAAATACTCCTTTATTTCTATTTTTCTTATATTTCTTAATTCTTTTATATAAGAGCAACTGTAACGTCCCAATTTCCCCCCGAAGATCAATAAAGTCAGAATCCGAATAAAGATTTTGTATTCAGAAATCATATTTTTTGATTATCATCTAAACTTTTATCTCACTGAAATAGTCTGACATATTTATATGTCAACAATATACAAAAAAAAGTGATTATTTTATTTTAAGAAACAACTTGAGAAGTTGTGTTTTAAGATGATGTAGGCCTGCAAAATAAATATGCAAATTATTATTTAATTTTCTTTGCACTATGAATTATTTGACATTTTCTGTTTTGTTTTGTCTGTGAAATTTTTATATTTTAATGTTTTGTATATCATATGTATGATTTTAATAACTTTTTTTGTGTTGAGTGAAATGCTAATATTGTAGCTATATTAGTAGAATAAGTGTAAACGTCATAAAGATATTGTACAGTAAACAATAAAAAAAAATTACATTTTTTCTGTATGAATGTTTTGAATTTAGTATTATGATGTAATCTAAAGTCTTTATCTGTTTGTTCATGAAATGTTTACTTAGTTTGTAATTGTTTATTTTTTAGTTGTGAAAATAAAATAAATAATTATTATATTTTGACAAACATGATGTGAAGCAAAGCGTCAATAATACTTTTAGACATAAAATAATAATTGTTGATATCTGAATGAAGTTTTGATCATTTCAGGTAATGTGTTATAACAGAATCGTTCATCTTAAGATAACAGCTGATTTAAGCCGAGCCGCTCCTCCATCACCTCCTCCATCACCTCCTCCATCAACTCCTCCATCACCTCCTCCACCCTCCAGGAAAAGGCCAGACTAAGCACAAGGAGAAGGGTCGGCTGGAGAGGAGAAGAGGGGGCATGTCGGTCTCCTGTCGGCGTGGCAGCAGCCGCCGTGTCACCGCCTCCCCCGTGGGAACCGCCCGTCAAACGGAAAGGTTGTGCCACATCTGCATAATCATTACCACGGCGACAGAAAGTCATTCTGGGAAACAATCAATGTTGTTTTAAGGGATCTTAAAAAAACAAAAAGACGGGAAAAAAAAGGCTTGAAGTGTCTTGAAGAAGATCAAGTGTCTCGGCCGGACGAACGGCAGCGCCGGCAGTTTTACCGGAAGCTGCGGAGGGAGCGCCTCCGAGGTTTTTAAGAGACAAACACTTCCAAAGTGTTTTTCAGTAAAACACACAGAGTGAATCAGTGGAGAGCTCTGCCAGCACGCTGAGGAAATACTGCACAACTTCACTTATCTATACCATCACTGCTGCTGCTCCACATCACAATATCTGAGCATTTATTCAACAGTAATTATCATGCTGAAAGTCACCTTACAGCTTCTGATCTACTACGTTCTATACTGTGACTTTTACTCTCTAATACTCATACAGTATAAATGCTAATATCACGCCTGACGTAAATAAACAAACGTTGAACCAAACCTTTAGCATCTGGGTAACAACTGATCCAATCCAGGTTGCATCCAAGCTAATTCTTCAGAGTGGTCTCATACAACGCTCATCGCTATACCTACTAAAAGTAACGCACTGTATATTGAGTATATATCCCACAACATCAATGAGTTTGTAACCCACGTAATCGTGAACCAGGAAGAATTAAGAGTGCCACACACCACGTAGGGAGGAGGTCGGGGTGGACTTACAGTCATACCCCGTGTGAAACCAGAAGTCAACATTGATTTATTTGTCACGTAACTTCCGTACTTAAGTAACGCCACTTCATCAGTTATTTAAAATCAAACCACCATCTTTTCCTAAACCTAACTAAGTATTTTTGTTGCCTAAGCATAATTCAGTAGTTCCCTGTGAAGACTGAAGTTTATTTTGAAAAGACTGTATGCATGCAACGAGCGGAAATTGACACGTGTTGCTGGACATTCGTAGGAAAACGCACGAAAAATAACTTTCGTAAGATATCATACGAACCGCTGTATGAGAATAAGTAAGAATACATTAGTGTCTTAAGCTAACTGTTGACCTAGCTAAACATTGCACTGTAAAAAAATGTGTTCAGACAGAAAGCTGGCAATTCTTTTGCCTCTGGTTCATTCGTATAAAATTGACCGCTGGACCCAAACAGACCAAAGGTAACGTTACCAACTGTAAAAACATTAAATGTAAGCATTTATGAAGTCAATTCAGCCCGAGGATACGCAAAAGATTTGGTATCTTTTAACTGACTTTGTATGCAATCGTTCCACCTCTAAAATTTGCTTCACGTCCTGGTATTCTTCAACTGTTGTGTTATTGGCTAGTCCTCCTCTAAATACTATATTCTCTAATTGTTCTGTCACTAATAAACGCTGCAGGTTTTAAAAAAACAAGATAAAAATGAGGAGATGAGAATCAAAGAAGTGAAAGGGGAAACAAGAGAAGGAGAGAGAAAAGTGGAGAGAGAAAAGAAGAAGCTTAAAAAGAAGTGGAGGAAAACAACAGATCTGTGACACGGGAGAGGAGATGAAGAGAGGAGACAAAAAGGAGGAAGATGAAAGGAAAGAAGTGAGAAGGAGACAAGAGGTAAAGGATGATGATGAAGAAGCAAAGGAGAGGAGTTGTAAAAAAAAAAAAAAAAGAGGAGGGAAGGAGGAGAAAGGAGAGGAGAGAGAGGGTCCTCCTCTATCAGCAGATAAGAGGCAGAAATGGATGAATCCTATTGGCCGGCGAGCCTCTTCCAGCCTCTTATCTCCTCGCCATTCGTGAACTCAGGACACATTTCATAGAAATTTGCGAAATCAGGAAAGCTGGGTATCGTGTCATCTATCACCGGGCGACACCGGCCCATACATCCTCCCGGCTTCACAATAAAAGCCACAATTGACACTTTTTTTTTAGGGAGGGGGGGGGGGGGTCTTAACAATTATATGCTGCAGCAGCTACGAAGCAGCTTTGGGTTTTCTTGTTTTCAAGGTCAAACTAACTTGGGTTGAATTCAAGACTTTTAAAAAGTACCGAAGTCGCTCATAAATCAGCCGGCAGCCGTCTGTGGTTACACGTGTTTGACTGAGGTCGTTTCTGACGCATCAAATGGAATAAAATATGACAGCAGGTCTGAGCTGGGGACAAGAAAAAGGACAGAAAGATGAATTTACAGGGAAACATTATGACAGGAGTGAGAGAAGAAGACAATGAGGAAGAGTGAGGAACAGAAAGAGAGGAAGACGAGGGGAACGAGTAACAGCTCGATACGGTTTCGGTACAGCAGAGAAAATATATGCAGAAAAGAACATTTTTTGTTCACATTTATTTTGAAAAATGTAAAGATTGGCCAAAACAATCTTACTGTAGGCTAAAAGTTAATTAAAGGCACTCATATACTGGCAAAACAAAATAAATAACAAATTAGAGCTGTCAATCGATTGAAATATTTAATCGTGATTAATCACACATTTTTTTATCTGTTCAAAATGTACCTTAAAGGGAGATTTATCAAGTATTTAATACTCTTATCAACATGGGAGTGGACAAATATGCTGCTTTATGCAAATGTATGTATATATTTATTATTGAAAATAAATTAACAACACAAGAAATATATTGTCCAGAAACCCTCACAGGTACTGCATTTATCATAAAACAATATGCTCAAATCATAACATGGCAAACTGCAGCCCAACAGGCAACAACAGCTGTCAGTGTGTCAGTGTGCTGACTTCACTATGACTTGCCCCAAACTGCATGTGATTATCATAAAGTGGGCATGTCTGTTAAGGGGAGACTCGTGGGTACCCATAGAACCCATTTACATTCACTGATCTGGAGGTCAGAGGTCAAGGGACCCCTTTGAAGATGGCCATGACAGTTTTTCCTCACCAAAATTTAGCGCAAGTTTGGAGCGTTATTTAACCTCCTTCATGACAAGCTAGTATGACATGGTTGGTACCGATGGATTTATCAGGTTTTATAGTTTCATATGATTCCAGTATCTTCACTCTAGCTTTAAAACTGAGCCGCTACAACCTAAAACCACAAGCTGCGTTAATGCGTTAAAGAAATTAGTGGCGTTAAAACAAATTTGCGTTACTATCACGTTAACTTTGACAGCCCTAGTTAGGACAGTTCCTGTTTCCTCCGTTTGTATGACTACAAATGGAGTTTCCTCCGTCGTGGAGTGGGAGTGGGGAGGGTCCGGTTTGAGAAAGGCCCTAACTGTTTGGGTCGTACCAAACCGAGGAAGTCACATACCGGATCGAATGTCCTATACAGAACATTTCAAGGCGCAAAGTCCAGACGATGAGGAAATAGTTTAATGCAGCAGTGTCCACTCCTGCTACTGCAGAGCCCCAGTACTGCATATGTTCCGTCTTTCTTTGCTCCACCTGCAGCTGATTAGCTGGATCAGGTTTGTTCAGCCAATCAAACCCTTGTGGGAGATACTGTAATGTTATCAGCTCCTAAATTCATGACAACATCCATTTATGAGCACCACTATTTTAAAGTATCAGTCTCACTAGAGAACCAGATGTGGATTAATCCGCCGCTGAAAATAGTCCCCAACAAATGCACTATTTCCTCCTGTTTTAGTACACTTTGATAAAATCTACACTGAGCAGCTGTTTTAGGAAATTATTGAGACTTTTTTAAACATGAAACTATATATTTGTGAGCTGTTTTAAAAGATGTATGTCGTCAGTAGGAGGAGAACTCTTACAGTAAATCGAGTAGTTAGTATTATTTTATTGACATTTGAATTAATCTTGGTGCTTTACACATTTTACGCTTGCTTTTATTCTCTCTCCTCTGTAGTTTCTTGTGAGTTTGAACCATTTGGTTTAAAACATTTGAAGTATTTATTCACGGTATGTTTGTATGTTTAATAAAGTGTACAAGTGACATGATGTGGTACACGTTCAAGGCAATTTTTCACATATCTGCCAGCGAGTATTTGGTGTTTGTGTGTAACCAGTAAAGTTTGAATTAAGTCCTGTTCGGATGTGTGTGTGTGTCTGTGTGTGTGTGTGTGTGTGTGTGTGTCTGTGTGTGTGTGTGTGTGTGGCAGCCCTGTGCATGACAAACTGGTCCAATTTCAGGCGTGTCGCGGCGGCGGGCTGATATTTGTCTCGCTGGCGTTGTTGTTGTTGTTGCGGCCCTTCTTCCCTCCTCCTCCTCCTCCTCTTTTTAGTTTCCCCTCAGATTTGAATCGGCTAGGGGGGCCGCGGTCTGTTCCCCCTCTGACAGCGCAGAAATAATTACAGTACAACCTTCCCCCCTCGCTCGCTGTTATATTAGCCCTCTTATCAGGCTGCTGAGGGGGGTAGTTGATCAACTAAGGTCACTGTATCCTGACCACAGCACAACAGCTACACCGCCATTTGGAGATATGATAAATAAAAGCCGGGGGTTACGCTGCAACAACACTGTTATCTGCTACCGAGTGCTTTTTGTTTCATTCCCTTCCCTCCCTGCTCCTCGTCTGTGTCTCCGGAGAAAAGAGCAGAAAGTTAAAGCAGCCCACGGAGAGAATATGGAAAGTGTCTGGTGATTTGGTGTAAATGATGAGCTGAAATAATAAATACCTCGGCACGATTTTGAAGCTTAAAGCAGAGCACTTTATTTATTTCCCGACCCCGCGGTGATAGCGTGAGAGAGGTTAGGGGGGGGGGGGGGGTTGCTGGTTGTAAATGCAGCTACATTATTCTAAAAACGGGTCGGCGACAGCGGCGCTGGTGTGAGCGGAGATAATAGATGCACCTACATTATCCTGAAGTGGCGGGGAAATTGAGGGGTTAGGAGGGTGAGCAGAACAGATGTGCCTACATTATTCTAAAGCCAGATTGATAGCGACGCGGGGTCGAGACGGAGGGTGTAAAAATAAATACGTCTCCATTATTCTGGAGTCATGCGAGAGCGAGAGGTTAAGAGTGAGCGAGGAAAACAGATGCAGATGCATTTATTCTGGAGTCAAAGTGAAAATTTCAGAGGTGGAGGTGAAGCTGGAAAAGTGGATGCACCATTACTCATCGGGTTAAGTGATAGTGGGAGGTTAAGGATGCAGGTTTACCTACATTATTCTCAACCTGAGAGAGACAGGAGGACCACAGTGTAACGCTCTTGTATGCTCTGGAAGAGGAAGTCATATTAAGAGGGTGAACTACAAGAGCGGTCATATTTTTTTTCAAAATTCATGGGAAAAAATGTAATATTTGATCTTGATAGCCAAAACCTCACAGCTGCCCTGTTGCTCTTAGTAAATAAAAACATTGATATTATATTTATTAAAGCGAAATGGAGGAAACTAGTGAGCCGTGCAGAACGGATAATCGTGACCCCAAACCATCTAAGAAGTAAAGTGAGGAAACATTTTGGATTTGGCACCATAGACTGTTGGCTGATTTTTAATAACACAACTGCCCTACAGTACCGTTATCACAACAACAAACCTGTTAGCTTGTCACTACGTGAGCCAGCAAAGGAAGGGAAACACATTCTACCAATTATAGTTAATAATTGGTAGAATGTCTGCTTCTGTTTAAAAATAAAAGCCCTCTAGCGTTTTTTTTTCTGTGGACAGAATTCCTTCATTTGTTAACACAAGTCTTTTATTCTGAAATATTTGCAGGAGTGTAGTGGAAAATGCAGTGACTTGCAGAGCTCCATGAATGAATGAAGTAATGGATTTTAATTGTGGATAGTTACTATTATTTACAAATGAGCACACGCTTCTTCACCTTTTTCTGTCTAAAATAAATATAAATGACATTTATAATGAAGTGATGGCCACTATGAAAGGCGATAAGTTGATTTAACGACTGTAAAACTGACTTTCTCCACAAAGAATCACACAAAAGCACCACTTTAAATCTGGTGTTTACAAGAGATGTGCTCAGAGGTTTCACAGAAATAAGTCATTCAGCATGAAAACAGCATAAAAAAAGACTAATCAACTAAAGAACTCTTAGCCAACTAAAACCAAAACAGCCGATTAGTCGACTAATCAACTAAGAGGGGGCAGCCCTAGTGTTTGTTAGGATCCCTGCTAGCTTCAGGTAATGCAGCTGCTAGCCTACCTGTGGTCCATGATAAAAAAAAAATACTAATAAAATGGGACATAAAGGTGGACATTATTGACAACAAAAGACCATAACATGCTAACATACATGAGGTGGTTGCTAAGTGATTGCTAGTGTTCCTGGTTGGTTGCTATGGCTACAGTGTTAGCTGTGGTTGCCAAGGGGGGTTGCTACCTGTCCTGCTAACTATAACAGGTGTTGTGTCCATTATTCCATCCACATAACATTTCATCAGCAACTTAAAACAACGACTAGAGAGCAAATACAGCTTACCTTTAATACCTTTGCACATCCGGGGTTGGCGGATACGTTAGCTTCGTGCTAACGCCATTAGCTTCGTGCTAACGCCGTTAGCGGTTACGGACTTGAAGGACTTGCTTCACACTCCCGGGATCGATATATCTTCACAACGAATCCCTCTTCTTTTAGAGTACATGCTCCTTCAACAGTCTCCTGTCTTCTTATTCAGTTAAATCCCATAATGTCGCTCGTTTAGACGCGCTGCGGTGCTTCTTTCTCCGCACATAGCATTTGTTTTGCTTTGTCAAAGTCAATCAAACTGGCCGTCAAGTAGGCCGGGCTACCATTGGCTCCTGAGATCTGGGGGCGGGACGAAGCTGCAGGTGAAGGGTGATTGACACATTCCTCAGCAAATCATGCGCTTACTGAACGTGTAACCCAGCTAGACTGCATTTTTTTTTTTTTTTTTTTAAATCAATTCTTTATTGCAAAATACAGTGCACAATATCAGTGGCGGTTGGTGACTCAAAAATTGAAGAGGACAGGATGAAAATCAACCCATGTTATTTTACACTAGTTGGATACTTATCTCTACTTTCTTTCTTGATTAAACAAAAGAACATAATTCAAATTCAGTGTAACAGAATAACAAAAGAGCCAGGGCTACATCACCCTAAACAACAATATTAAAACCTACATATATTGAGTGTATTAATAGCCTTTTTCTAAGTCAAATTAAAAAGCGGTTTCACATATTGCTCAACATCCTTCGAGCAAACAACAAAATAAGGTATTTATTGTTTAAAAAAAAAGAAAACATCAAATTTATTATAAGAAAATATTGTTTTGGGGTTTTTGAAGGAACCAAACACCAAATTTTCCCATAATAATGTCTTTAAAGATATGATCAGTGACATATCTGCAAAGGTCTTTATGTCTTTTTTAAATTTCTGCATGTAGTGGTTCACTTCCTTAACCTTATTCACTATTAGGTATTTAGGCTACAACAAGCTAACTGCTACTGTATTCTTCTATCGCTTTACTACTAGTTCGTCCCACTCACGTACAAACAGCGGTAGAGAATTGAAGAGGAAACTCTGAAATCATCATTGGACCAATACCATGTCAATATTGTATATTCTTCTGGTTGTTGATTGATAACAACGTGTTTTAGCCAATCACAGATAAGCATGAAAAAAATTAAATGCATTGAATTGACAGAAGAGGTCCCGTCTCAAAGGAGGACAGAGGGTCCCCGTCCTCCGTTGACCCAACCACCACTTTCCCCTCTGCCCTGCAGGTGTTGCTGTTTGAAGCATTTTAATTAGAGTTTATTAAATAATGAATTTTTTCCAAAGAAGAGAGAAAAATATTTTATAAATGATACTGATATTTGGTAAGGATTTATTTATTTCCCCCAGAAGGTGACACCCTAGCTGACCACCTATATGACTTATGGCTTAAGCCGGCCCTGTTAATTCTGGACATTGGTTGACACACACACACACACACACACACACACACACAGTGGGACTACAAATTGCTCTGGAGTCTCTTAATAAAGTCAGATGTGAATTTGTTCGTCTTCCACAGAAACCTGCAGCGTGAATATGACAGCTAGTCGATCCTGTGACAGCCACAATGCAAAGTGACACTCTCTGACAGCCTATAGGCTCAGTGTGTGTGTGTGTGTGTGTGTGTGTGTGTGTGTGTGTGTGTGTGTGTGTGTGTGTGTGTGTGTGTGTGTGTGTGTGTGTGTGTGTGTGTGTGTGTGTGTGTGGTATATGCAGAGCTGATGTGAAGCCTCCTGACAGTCTGTGTGAATCTTTTCCAGTCTCTGATTATCACTTTGAGGTTCTGACGGATTAAAAAACTAGAGCTGGATAAGAGACACACAACACACAGCGAGTATACTCTGATGGAGGACAGGTGAGAGGACAGGTGAGAGGACAGATGAGAGGACAGGTGAGAGGACAGGTACGCAGCTCAGGATTGGACACCTGTAGGTGAAATTGTGCATATTATGGGGGGTCAATCTGGTCCTCGAACACCTCTGAACTACATCCAGTGATATTGACAGAGCATCATTTTTTAGCACAAATTAGCCAGAAAAATACAGATACTACTTTGTGTTTTATACGAAAAGGTGATTTTTTTTTCATTTACATGGATTATCTTTTAACATGTTGTTATGATAATAATTTGTGATTAGGGCTGTCAATCACATGATTGTCCACAGTGTAATCGTGATTAATCTCTAATTAATCACAATTTTTTTTATCTGTTCACAATGTACCTTAAAGGGAGATTAAGATTAATTGTGATGTATTTATTTTTTGTATTATTTAAAATTTGTTTTTTTCTTTAAAAAAAAAAAATATATATATTTTATACAGACTTCCATTTCTCTTATATATAAGTAAGAGAAAAAACATCGGATGTCATGAGTTTTTATTTCAAGCGTCAAGGAAATATATACATAAAAAAAATTAAAAAAATTGTTGTCTACTCAATACCTTAATTAATACTAATAATTGTAATTGTAAAATAAAATCTTACTGAATTCTTACTGATATTTGTATGATGGTAATCATTACTTTTTATTCAGCATCTCATGAGAGAAATGCACCTTAAAGTGTAGTTCAAAAGTTTAAAATACATCCATAAAGAGAGGGAAGTATATTAATAATAATGGTAATTTAGGAGAAGAATACGTATTAAAATGTCATTGCATGGGGTAATAATAATATAAATAATAATAACAGACACTAGGTAAAAGAAAGACTTAAACAATGTATTTAAAAGCCTAAAGTGATCCACAACTCGATCTGCATTTAACATAATAATAATAACAACAATAATAATAATAATAATTAAAACCCAGTGCAACCACGGATGAGATACATTCCTTTATTGTAATTAAAGTTGCAAACGTCTCTCTCTCTGCTGCGCTGCAGGAATGTCACGTCAAAACAAAAAGAGTTTAAAAAAAATCTGCTCAAGATAAAGAATTTCATCATCTGTGAAAATAACAAAACAAAAATAACATCAACTTAAAATGTTCAACCATTGCACATCATTTAGTCAGCAAAAAAATGTGGAATAAAACATGGAATGAAATACAAAAAGGTAGCAATCAATACAGTGTTATATGATTTCAGATAGAGGAGGAGGAGGAGGAGCGGGGATGAAGAATAATCCAGTTTTAATAAGAGATGAAAGATTTGTAGTTTCTCTGATAGATTCAGGATGTCAGATTTTATTCTGATGATGACGTGAGCTTTAAATTCAACAAAATAAAATCAAGAACAAATTTACAGTTCAGTATTTCTACCTGCAGCCGTCTGATCACTGATCAATAGGAAGAGAAACAACCAGTCACACTTCACTTCAGTCTCCTTCAACAGGAAGTCCTTCATCTGCATCACTGAAGCTAAAGATGCTAATGATGCTAACGAGCCTTCACTTCCTGTTAAATCTAATAAAACAAAATCATGAAAACAAGCAGGAGGAAGAAACACACCCAGGTTCTGTTCACTCTGCATTTTTTCATACTCTGATCTTGATACGACGGTTTATTTGTATTTTATTGAACATATTCTGACTCTTTTACTCCTCTAGTTTAGATCTGATGATTCGGGGAGAAACGTTTTCCTTCTCGGGCACTTGGGGGGAAAAACTACCATGATGCTGCAGAATAACATTTATCACATTCTGACTGTTTTACGCAGCCCGTCTCCTAAAAATTATGTTCCCATACAACAAAACTGCATTGTGAATAGGGCTGTAAATAATGATTATTTTCATTGTTGATTATTTTAGAGTAAAGAAACCAGAAAATATTCAAATTTAAGAAGCTGGAATCGTAGAATTTTGACCAATTTTTTTCTTAAAAAATTGCTCAAACTGATTAATCAACTATCAAAATAGTTGGTGATTAATTTAAGAGTCGACAACTAATCGATTAATCGTTGCAGCTCTAATTGTGAACTACGTTTTGGGAGAAACTTATTTTGTACCGGATTACGTTTGTTTTTGACGTCTTACAAATACTTTTGTAATGACAGTCTGCAGAAGTGAGGAGATTGCTGTTTGTGTCCCGTGTGAAACTAAACTTCAAAGTTGACTTATTTTAATTTGTCTGTAACTTAAATTACATAACAAACGTAGTCACTTTATGCCAAACCATGATGTTTGTACGTTTGTATAACGAGAGATGAATGCATACGAAAAAAGATCTAAGGAACAAACAAATACAGCTTTTTCTAAGTTTGTAAATGTTCGTGAGAGAGCAGCGGTGAACTGAACCACACAGTGAGATTCTTCCTTCTCTGCTCAAGAAACGAGAAAACGTTGCCTTCACTTACGATCATACAGCAACAAAAATAAGGGCTCTTGTTTTGAAATGGCAACAGGAAGTACAAGACACAACATAACAAAACAGGATGCAGTCAGTCGTCCTTCATCACGGACTCTGGATCACGTTATAAACTCCAAAATAAACTTAAAGGTTTGTTTTAGTGGCGTTTTAGTGGTTCCCAAGCTGATAGCTCTGTTACCATAACAACTCATAGTGCTGGATAACAATCCAATAATGCTGAAATGTGATTTATGGATAAATTCAACAGCGATCTGCAGACTTCCTGCAGTAACATTTTCACAGGAGTTTGTCAAGATTTAAACCTCACAAAATTTAGATTCATAATTCTGATTTAAGTGTCGTATCATTTTCCCTGACTAGTTTCCATCTTTTTTTTTGTTTTCATGGCAGGAATGAGCTTCCATACATTGAAAGACCAAACTGATGGAGAAAAAAACTTAAACTTCAAATGTGGAAATCTGTCTTTGTTGAGGAACATCGAGGTTAATCCTTAAAATAAACTCAAATATAAATTCACAAAATGAGATTCCTCCACCAGCGTCTCCACTCACCGTTTCCCTTCGTCTCTGGTGACAAAGAATAAATGAACAAAGTGCTCCAAGTTGTAAAAACTGACACCGTGTTATAATCTGTTAGTTTGTGTGGAGAGGAACGCCATCACCAGGGTCATAACTCATGCTGCGTTCAGGTCGGACGGGATTATGAGCTTCAGCCGAGAAAATAATCACAGTTTTTCGTGTTTATGAACAAAATCTCACACAGGAACTTCGTCGATTTTGAGTTTAGCTGAAACACTAAGAAGGAAACAGTATGAGTAGTGCAAAATTAATATTACAGCATTATTGTGAAAGCATCAATCAGGAGAACAACAATTACTCTGACAGGACGTGAACGCAACACTGAGTTCAGCAGAAAAGAAAAAAGAGGAATAAAAGATGAAAATTCTTGTTGATTTTTTTTTTAACTGCAGAAAAGTCACTTGGAGCTGATTCTTCTTCACTCTGGGCATAAACAGGAGGAGGAGGAGGAGGAGGACCGGTGCATTATGGGTAGTGTAGTTTGACCGGAGCCAGTCTGGACTGTCTGTTGTGTATAGTGGACTCTATGAGATGGCCTTGGCCTCGGGTAAGAAGGCCTCCCAGTATTTTATCAGCTACAGGAGGAAAAATAAAATTATTCACTTCTCATTAATGTGCCACAAATGTACTCGATACTACTGTTTGTATGTAAAGGTTTTTTTATTGTTAAAAATGTTTTTAGATATCTTATATGTTGTATTCCATGCTGACTGTATGGAAGTCTGTGGCTGCCACTATTAAAATTAAATCATTTAATCAAATTGAACTTTGTGTGCGCATAATGTATGACAAAATTACATTTTTAAATTTTAAATCAATTAAATTAAATTAAATAAATAAAAATTTTCCTCTGAAAATAAAATTAAAACTCCATTGACAAATACTTTTCAGTGCAAAAATGAACTTTTGCATTTAAATTTAAATTCAGAATTTGAATAACTTGAAAACTTGGAAATGTGTCATTGAAAAAAATACACATTATGTCTTATATATTATTTTGTATTATGTATAAATTATTCCTAATTTTAGCTAATTTCATGTGAAAATAAAAAAACGCCTAAAGAATCCTGCCATTATTATTTTTTTTTTCAATAATTTTCATTGAATGTTAAAATGTAAGTCTTTCTAATTACGTTAGAATTTTTTTTTTTTTTGTGTTATACAGTACAGCATGCTCACATGAAGGTAAAATAAAATTTCAGTTTAATTAAATGATTTGATTTTAATATTGGCAGCCGTACACTTCCGTAAAATTTTAGAAATCTTTGAAGTTATTTGATTTTACACAAGTTTATATTGAACAATTATGCTAAATGATTTATAACAATAATAATAACAATAATAATAATAATGTTGTTTTTACCTGCTGTTGTGTCTGAACGAGTGACTCCAGGTATTTGATAATGATCGCTTTAAAGTCCTTCACTCTCTCTTTCTGTTGGAAAAAACAAAGGATGAAAGTCACACACACATTTTATTATTGTATATATAAAGAGAACTTCATGATGAACCCCACATTAATGGATAAACATTCATTTATCCATCACTCCTTCTCATGCCTTCACTTATTTTAAAGTTCCCTCTCCATCCATAAAGTACCTAACCCTCCATCCATCCATCCATCCATCCATCCATCCATCCATCCATCCATCCATCCATCAGATGTCCTCACCTCAAACCTGCTGACTTCTTTACGTATAGTTTTGGAGATTTGTTCAAAGTCTCTCTCTCCCTGCTGGACCTTCCCCTCCAGCTGAAACACACAGAAAGACAGAAGACAACATTTAGTATCTCAGACAAGGAAACCTGTTGGCCCGTTTCATTATCATGATGAATAAACTCTCAGCGGTGAAGTCTCTAAATCCTCCAGGAGCGTATCAGCATCACCTGAAGCCTTAAAACACAAATAAACTTTAAGATTGTTACGGATGTTTGACTTTAATGACTCCACTGATTACTGGATTTTCAAGGCTGATATCGATATCACTTATAGAATTTCTTTTAATATTTGTTTTACCATAAACACTGAATATAAACAGTCTTGATACAGATCTTTTAGAAACATAGTGAGCAGGACATTTAACAGTTAAAAGATCTACCTGTCTAAATTACTGCAGCCCTTCTGGCGAAATTCGGATTTGGAGGACCAAATAATAATAATAAATATCATCATCATTAATTAAAATATACATTAAAGTATTTTTGTTGAAAACATTTTGTGACCAATACATTTTCCTGCAGCAAGTTTACAACATTTGTAAAATAATTAGTTGATTATGTGTCTTTTCTCTGACCAGCACTAACTAGTCTTGCATGTATGTCAGTAGTGACACTTGTAGTTTAGAAGTTTAGAAGTGTATTAATTGAAGTTATTGATATTTACTGAACTAACACAACAAATTAAATGGAAATTAATTAGCTTAATGAGGTTGTCATGGATAAAGACTAAATAACTTCATGGATGCTGTTTGACTACATCCAAGTGGTCACATGAAAGGGTTTGTCTGTTTTGGGATTTCAAGTTTTCGAGGTTAAATTTTGACCCAGAATGAACAATTTTAATGTTGAAAGAATTTGAGAAAATGTGACAAACTACTTCATGTGACTGTTTGACAGCAGCGATGCAAGAAAACACCACAAACAAACACAACAAAATGAACGTTATCATGAAAATGTTCAAAGAAACGGAGATAAAATATGAAAACCAAACGGAGCAGCGAGGCAAATAAGAAGGTGGGAAGCAGGCAGGAAGTCAAGCAGGTAGGTGGACACGGAGCTGCAGACAGACGGACAGATAGACAGACAGAGAGACAGACAGACAGACGGACAGACAGACGGGGCAGGTCCTACCTCCTCAATCTCCTGGTTGCAGGAAGGCATGGCAGGAAAATGCAACAGAATTTAAAGAGGCAGGGAAAAAAAATGTTCAGAGCTTCCAAAGTGAGAGAGGAAGATCCAGAGACATGAGCAAAAAACACGGAGGAGAAACCAAAAGGAACGTCCTCCCTGACACTATAATAATATAATTCAAGAGGCATGAAAATGTCTATTAAACTGAACACATCTCGTGTTTAATTGTTTGGTAAGTCTTCACTTTACAGGTCTGCAAATTTCATGGTAATTAGGTGATAATTAGCAAATTGATTGAAATTTCTTTGGAATTACTGCCAAATTACCCCAATATTTACTTCAAAATTTATCAAAAATGACTTTATTATAAAGATTATTTAATAATTATATGCTAAAATAGCATCTAATGGTTAAAATAGGGCCATTAGGCTTGAGAAGCGTCTGCTCTTCATCGGAGGTGGAATTCCATTATTATATAAATATATATATATAAATATAAACTATTCACCAACAGACATGGAAATAAAGCATATCAATTAACTTTGTATTTTTTTCCTGGAAATGTATTAAATAAATTACCAACTATTGGGAAATAGCAGAATATAATTATTAAATAATGTTTATAATAAAGTAATTTTCGGTAAATTTTGCGGTAAATAATGGGGTAATTTGGAAGTAATTCCAAAGAAATTATTTAATTATCTTATTTGTTATTATTATTATTATCTAATTACCACCTAGACCTGTAAAATGAAGTGTTACCGATTGTTTAAAATGTTTTATTTATTTTAAAACAGTTGTACGTCACAGATTTTTTTCTGCATGATGATCTTAAAGATTGTTCTATCTTCTACCAGGGATTAATTCTGATAATAAGTGTTAAATTGTTCTATTTATTCATACATTTCCTAATCGTTCCTGCTCTACAAACTATCAAATTTAAACCTTTTTAGTCTGAAAAAACTTTGTGAAAGAATGTGTGGTATGTACCTTTAAATTATACAATGTAAACTGAACATCAGGTCTCGAAATACCCAGAAAAAAAATCTGTAGTTCTGATTTTAGAATTAAAACTGGAGCAAAAATATACCATCCAGAATAAAAGCTCCTCTTCTGGTTTTGGAGTAAAACTGCTTCCTACAGCAGCAGCAGTGTGTTTCTATCTGTAGTTCCTGTGTGGTGCCCACAGGAGGCAGTATGGGTTCATTATCTGAACACACCGCTGTGTTTTATATCACTGAGTAGAACAAGTTTAATATGATCTAGTGCAGAACAACAGTCACTTTTTGAGTTCATTCTAAATTTACATTGACATTAAACAGACCTCAATATAATAACACAACTAATGATCTTCTATTTTAAATCAACTGCTTTTAATGTGTAATTAATGTCGTATGTTTTATGTATAATAACATTTTTATTCATGTAAAGTGTCTTTGAGTTTCATTAAAAGTGCTCTATGAATAAAATGTATTATTGTATTATTATTATTATCATTATTATTATTATTATTATATCATTTGGGGGCTTTGGGGTAAACAGGTTTTATATTACCATTGGTTCAGTGAGTTACACTGTGGGCAACACACAACATGTTTTTAGCTCATATTTGTTTATTTAGTCAAATAGTCTCCATTAAAGTATGCTGAATTATCTCTGATCAGCTCCTGTTTGCAGTGTACTCATGGATGTAGAGACAACTATCACTGGATTACTGTGATACTGAAGAAAAGTTAAAAACATGAAGATTCTCAGTCAAGTTCTGTGGAGGACGGAACCTGCCAAAAATAAAAAATAAATAAATAACTGACTCGATATGTAAATAAATATGCCATTAAAAGTAGCAAAAATAATATAAAAAATGAATGTAGTCATTAATTAATTGATAAAATATGACATAAATTGATATTTCTGTTTTAATTTCCTTTTTTATTAATTTACTTTTGTATCAATTCCCTTTTCTGTTTAATTTGCACTTTTATTTATTTATGTATTTATTTGTATTCATTTTTAAATGTATTTATTTTTGCATTTATTATTTTTTTTTTCATTTATTTGGTTTATTTTTGCATTTATTATTTTTTTCATTTATTTTAGCATTTATTTTTCTATATCTTATTTATTTTTTAAATTTATGTATTAATTTACTTATGCATGATTTTCCCTTAGCATTTCACCCCCTATTTATTTCCCCAAACTTATTTCTCTCTGTATTCTTTTTTTTAAACATAAATTTATGTCACATTTTTATCAATTATTTAATTACTACATTTATTTTAAATATTATTTTTGAATCTTTTAAAATGGAATACTTTTTTATTTATCGAGTCATTATTTATTTATTTATTTTTGATTTTGGCAGGTTTCATCCTCCATAAAGTATAAGGAGCGTCTTTTTTCTATGATTTTGGACGTTTATGGATGTTTATTTGGACATCGGAGGTAATGATATCCTAAAGAAATGTGTATCATGTCTGTGTTCAGATATGACTGAGTTATGACTGCTAGAAGATGTATTAATTTTAACATAAATTGTGTCTTTCTTCTCTTTCGTTTCAGCGTTAATGTGTTGTCTGCTGCTGTTTACCAGGTCTCCACCACCACCTCCACCACCAGCTGTTTACCAGATCTCCACCACCACCACCACCAGCAGCAGCAGTGTGAAGTAAAACTCTTTTTTTTACTTTAGAAAAAGCCTGAGTGTGTTTTCTGTTGTCTGTTGTCAAGTCTTGAACCAAAACCCGACTCCTGACAGGCGGCAAAACTCTCCTCGGCTCCAAATAAATGTTGGTTGTAACTCTACTGCGATCTGTCCTCGTCTGGAGCTTCTGACAGCCTTCTCCCCCCCGTCCTCCCCCGTCCTCCCCCCTGAACCCCCCATCTGACAGCTCCTCTGCTCTAACACCAGACCCCCGACCACGCCGGCCGTGTGTGTGTGTGTGTGTGTGTGTGTGTGTGTGTGTGTGTGTGTGTGTGTGTGTGTGTGTGTGTGTGTGTGTGTTGTTTCCTGACAGGGAGGGTGAGTTTGTGTGGTGACAGCTTCAACAGACGCTCTAATAAAAGTACTTTTCTTCTCTCTCCTGCTCTTGTTTGTCGTTCTGACTTCATGTGAAGTCTGCAGACGGAGAGAAAACAAGATTTATATTAAAGAAAAAAAAAAGTTTTCACATGACTGAGCTGTGAAGGTGCGCTTGTTTTACCTGACTGGACACGCCAGCAGCCTCAGAGAGAGAAGAGGAGAGGAGAGGAGAGGAGAGGAGAGGAGAGGAGAGGAGAGGAGAGGAGAGGAGAGGAGAGGAGGAGAGGAGGAGAGGAGGAGAGGAGAGGAGAGGAGAGGAGAGGAGAGGAGAGGAGAGGAGAGGAGAGGAGAGGAGAGGAGAGGAGAGGAGAGGAGAGGAGAGGAGAGGAGAGGAGAGGAGAGGAGAGGAGAGGAGAGGAGAGGAGAGGAGAGGAGAGGAGAGGAGAGGAGAGGAGAGGAGAGGAGAGGAGAGGAGAGGAGAGGAGAGGAGAGGAGAGGAGGAGAGGAGGAGAGGAGAGGAGAGGAGAGGAGAGGAGAGGAGAGGAGAGGAGAGTAGAGGAGAGGAGAGGAGAGGAGAGGAGGAGAGGAGGAGAGGAGAGGAGAGGAGAGGAGAGGAGAGGAGAGGAGAGGAGAGGAGAGGAGAGGAGAGGAGAGGAGAGGAGAGGAGAGGAGAGGAGAGGAGAGGAGAGGAGAGGAGAGGAGAGGAGAGTAGAGGAGAGGAGGAGGAGAGGAGAGGAGAGGAGAGGAGAGGAGGAGAGGAGAGGAGAGGAGAGGAGAGGAGAGGAGGAGAGGAGAGGAGAGGAGAGGAGAGGAGAGGAGAGGAGAGGAGAGGAGAGAGGGGAGAGGAGGAGAGGAGAGGAGATGAGGGGAGGGGAGGGGAGAGGAGAGGAGAGGAGAGGAGAGGAGAGGAGAGGAGAGGAGAGGAGAGGAGAGGAGCAAGTAGATTTTAAACTACGCTGTGTATAAACATGTATATTATTATCATACTAATAATATGATATTTAATTAACCAGTGTATTCATTATTTTAAAGGGACTCTATGTAAGTTTTTTACACGTATAATCGTTTTTTTAATCATTTTTTATTGCCAATATGTGAACAGGAAAAGTCATGTTGTTTTTTCTTTTGGTATACTCTAAAATAAAATAAAAAAAATAAAAAAAATTAGTGTGATTTTTAATTTGCATTGACTGAAGTCAGGCTGGTATTTTTTTTGCACCTGTTCACCTTAAAACTTAAAAAAATTATTGAGCTTCCATTTTTAAAGTCTGACTCTTTTGTTTTAACTCAAGAGTTGAGTTTTTTTTGTTGTTGTATGGAAGTTCCAAATAAAAGAAGAAAATAATCAAATGTGATGAAGTATGATTATTTACTGTATTGTGATATATACCGATACCATGATATCAAATTACATATACAGTGAGAGAAGATTTTGGCCTACTTGCAGTCAGACAGCCTTTCTGACGGGGAAGTGAAGTTGTTTTCTATCCTCTCTTCAAAGCCACCAGACTCCATAAACAAAAACAGTAATTTAACCTCTCAGAACACGGGGGAGTTATACCGGTCTACCGCTGCCTCCATCGGTTAGTTTGTTTGTGTTACTGTGTGACTTTGGTGTTTAAAAAGGCTGGTAAGTTTGTCTTTTACATGTTTTAATTAGAATCTAACATTTGTTTATTATTGTATTGCTCTAAAAGATTATATCCCATTTAATTTACTTTTTATTCTTTTTTAAGGTGACTCTGGTGACTGGCACATTTTCAGGAATGTTTGTTCTGTGCACCGTCGCTGGTTGTTTATTTGACTGTCTTTCTCTGCCTGTCTGTCTGTCTGTCTGTCTGTCTGTCTGTCTGTCTGTCTGTCTGTCTGTCTGTCTGTCTGTCTGTCTGTCTGTCTGTCTGTCTGTCTGTCTGTCTGTCTGTCTGTCCTCTGTCCGTCCCCGTCTCACCTCTTTGATCTCGTCCTTGGCCTGCTGCAGTTTGTCCGGCTTGTTGTTGAACTGCAGTTTGGCTTCAGCCTCTCGTTTCTTCTGCAGCAGCATCTGACTGTCCTGCCACTTCTGCCACGTCTTCATCCGGTGGTCAAACACTCCCTGCACGCATGCACGCACACACACACATACAGAGTTTAATACACACTGAATGCACCAGAAATACACAACGTTAATAAATGACTGTTCACCCCAAACACCACGAGAAACAGACACTTTGAACAACGACTTCAATGTACAATTATCAGACGTTATTAATTCATCATGGAGATAATATTAAGCACCTTAACTGAAATGCCTTTATTTACATTAGACAGCATCTCATCAGCTTTAAATACCAGAATATGTTCACGGCCATTTTTATTTATTAAATGCATCCTGTAACTCTAAAGTTTATAGCTGTGAGGTTAACTTTTATTTAGTTTAAAAGACGCCAAAACTGAACAGAGTTTTTTTTTTTTGCAGGAGGAAGTTTAGACAAATGAACAATGATTAAGATTAAAACATAATTATTAAACTTTATTGTGAGTAGCATTTATTTTAATATGTCTACATAAAGTAGATATAATATATACTGTATATATAAATATATACTGTAATATATTATTATTATTATGATTATTATTATTAGCAGGTCACATTTTTATCAATATTTTTAAATCCGTTGGCTGAGTTCAAATAAAGTTCAATAACTCAACACAATAAAATATATGTACATCCCTCTACAACTTCACTCTACTCTACTCTAATTCTACTTTACTCTAGTGCTACTCTACTGTAGTTCTATTCTACTCTACTGTGGTTCTACTCTACTCTACCTCTACTTTACTGTAGTTCTATTGTACTCTACTGTTTACCGTCCTGTGTGGTTCCTACCTGGACTCAGGTGTTTGGAGTCCAGCAGCTCAGACAGTAGAACAGAGTTTTAGTTTTTACTGGTCTTAACTTGTTGATGTATTTACTCTCCAGAGGGTTCTATAGAGAACTCCATAGAGAACTCCACAGAGAACTTTAAAGAGAACTCCACAGAGAACTTTAAAGAGAACTCCTTAGAGAGCTCCACAGAGAACTCAACAGAGAACTCCACAGAGAACTCCATAGAGAACTCCAAAGAGAACTTTAAAGAGAACTCCATAGAGAACTCAACAGAGAACTCCACAGAGAACTCCACAGAGAACTTTAAAGAGAACTTTAAAGAGAGCTCCATAGAGAACTCAACAGAGAACTCCAGAGAGAGCTCCATAGAGAGCTCTATAGAGGGTTCTATAGAGAGCTCCACAGAGAACTCCATAGAGAGCTCCACAGAGAACTCCATAGAGAGCTCCACAGAGAACTCAATAGAGAGCTCCATAGAGAGCTCCACAGAGAACTCCACAGAGAACTCCACAGAGAACTCCATAGAGAGCTCCATAGAGAACTCCACAGAGAGCTCCACAGAGAACTCCACAGAGAACTCCATAGAGAACTCCACAGAGAACTCCATAGAGAACTCCATAGAGGGTTCTATAGAGAACTCCACAGAGAACTCCATAAAGAACTCCACAGAGAGCTCCATAGAGAACTCCACAGAGAGCTCCATAGAGAGCTCCACAGAGAACTCCATAGAGAGCTCCACAGAGAACTCCACAGAGAACTCCACAGAGAACTCCATAGAGAGCTCCATAGAGAACTCCATAGAGAGCTCTATAGAGAACTCCACAGAGAACTCTATAGAGAGCTCCATAGAGAACTCCATAGAGAGCTCTATAGAGAGCTCCACAGAGAACTCCATAGAGAGCTCCATAGAGAACTCCATAGAGAGCTCTATAGAGAGCTCCACAGAGAACTCCATAGAGAGCTCCATAGAGAACTCCATAGAGAGCTCTATAGAGAGCTCCACAGAGAGCTCCACAGAGAACTCCACAGAGAGCTCCATAGAGAGCTCTATAGAGAGCTCCACAGAGAACTCTATAGAGAGCTCCACAGAGAACTCCATAGAGAACTCCACAGAGAACTCAACAGAGAACTGCACAGAGAACTCCATAGAGAGCTCCACAGAGAACTCAACAGAGAACTCCATAGAGAACTCCACAGAGAACTCAACAGAAACTCCACAGAGAACCTTATAGAGGGTTCCAGAGAGCTCCACAGAGAACTCCACAGAGGGTTCCATAGAGGGTTCTATAGAGAGCTCCAGTTAAAGGCTCAGCCGGTGTGTTATTTACGGGTTGTGTGTGCTCCTCCACCAGAGAGAATCTAGCAGGTTACTCACTCGTACCTTGACGGCGGTGATGAGGCGGACGTAGTCGCCCAGTAGCTCGGTGAAGACGTAGAAGTCGGCGTTGGCCTGGTCCTGGTGCAGCTGGTCGATCTTCTCCTCCACCTCGGCCAGCTGGGACAGCGCCCGCGACAGAGCCGTGTGGTCCTCGCTGTTCCCCAACATGGCCGCCGACTTGGCGAACTGCGCCGTGTTCACCGACAGCTCTGGAGAGGAGACGGCGGGAGAAAATCAAAGAGTCACAACGTGATGCAGTACGGCCCAAAATATCTTCTTTTCAGAACATTTTAATAAGAAATATATACACAAATAAATATAAAGCCAGGACACAAACGTGAACAGTGACTCCATTTACCTCAGAGTGGATTCAATCCTTCAGTTCTTAAAATTTCAGATATTTTTCACAACATTTTCACAACACAAACTGTTTCTTTAAAGGTCTGTAAGAACCCTTCAGGGGCAACAAACTAAACAAATAACTGTTTTGCATTTAAACAAACATTAAACACTGTTGTTACCTGACCTGTAAAAGCTGGAAAAAATACATTTTGAACATCCAGAGCTGCTGTGGAGACACGTTAGATATTTATCAACATCTGTCTCACGATCAAGAACCAACAGAAAGTTGTACAACATTGTAATTGTGTATATTTCTACTGCTATAATAAACCTCACATGACGACATGAGGTCACATGGTTGATACCAGTCCTGTTGCTCCTACAGGTGAGTCACACCTTTCCCCCCCCCCCAGGTCATAAACAACAACACTCAACCAGGAACATCTTCTTTATATAGTCTAACGTTTCACAGCGTAACATCTACACCATATTTCACAAGCACACTGGTGTTACCGATTACACCGGTCTAGAGCTGCAGCGATTAATCAATTAGTTGTTTTTAAATTAATCGCCAACTATTTTGATAATCGATGAGTCATTTTTTAAGAAAAAAAAAAAGTCTAAATTCTCTGATTCCAGGATCTTAAATGTGAATATTTTTTATTTTAATATTTTTGTGAATAGTTTCTTTACTTCCTCTCAGACTTTAATTCCGATTTTTCACACATTTTATAGACCAAACAACTAATCGATTAATTGAGAAAATAATCAACAGATTGATCAACAATGTAAATAATCGTTACTTGCAGCCCTACACCAGACATTTTACAAGAAAAGATATTCGTTGATGACGCTCAATATCTGTAGAGCGCTTACTTTGACCGTTAACCAACAGGTGGATTAGGTTTGGGGGAATCACAAGCGAATCCAGCGGTGGTGCGCTTGCTTGTGTAGATCTATAGAGCGCTGCAGGAATGAGTCCTAAAGCCCGGAAATGAGTCAGCATTTTAGCACTTCCTGTTCCCTCGTCTGGAAGTCAACGGGTTTTCAGTTAAGAGATTTTAATGTTTTGTTCTACGGTATAAAAAATACGTCAGTAAATATGCCACTGGTGAATTTTGAAGCCTTTATGTGTCATAAAAAAGATGGTTGCTAACAAGTGTGTTTATACTCGCGCTCATGTGATCGTGGTGGAGTTCGTTTATAGCCTAACGTTAGCTTTTTACTTCTGGAGATTACATTCACGTTTTAAAAGTCTGAGTAATGTAGTCAGTGTATTCCTGAACACCGTGTAACCCCCGCGGCAAATCTACTGAACATGGTCACTGGGGAATAATTAGTATCACACACACACACACACACACACACACACACACACACACACACACACACACACACACACACACACACACACACACACACACACACACACACACACACACACACACACACACACACACACACACACACTTCCTACCTTTCCTGTGGCAGACCAGAGACTCCATGCTGGCGTGAAGTTTCCTCAGCTGAACGTCCAGATTTTCAAAATGTTGCTGCTTCTCCTCGAACCACTGAGACACAAACACACACTTTTAGTTTTAACTAAAATAATCTGTCATTATCTGGTAATCCTCTCTGTTCCATCACACGCACACTTCTTTCTTATGTTTCCTTTCTCCTCCCTTTCTCCCCACCTCCCCCGTCCCTACTTCCTTCCTTCTTTCTTATTATCCTTTCTTCCTTCCTGACCAAGGCTCTGTTTTACTATAATAACAACACTGCTACTAAATACATATTTTCTTCCTTCCTCCCCTGCTCTCTTCATTCTCTTCTTCCCTCCAGGATTAATGAGACCTCCTTCTCTCCTCTTCCTCTCTTCTCCTCCTGTGCCTCCTCGATCTTCTCTCTTATTTCCATCCCTTCTTTCTCGCTCCCCTATATTTCCATTCTTTCCTCCTTCTCTACTTCCTTAGTTCATATATCCTTTCCTTCCCATCTTGTCCACGTCCTTAATTCCCTTTCTCTTTGCTAAAGCGACACTTTGTTATTTCACCTCGCCTTCATTCCTTCCTCCCTTCATTCCCTTCTTTCCTCCTCTCCTTTGCTTCCTTCCTCCCACACATCCTCTCCTTCCTTCCCTCCCTCCTTCACTCACAGCGTCGGACTCGTTCATCTTGATGGTCATCTTGTTGACGGCGTCGGCGGCCTTGTTGACCATCCGGAGGAGTCCGGCGCTGCTCAGAGCCTGAGTGCTGACCGCCCGCGGCAACTGGACCGCAAACACACAAACAACTTTTTATTTCTCAGTTTCCCAGTTGGTTTTGTTTTAGGTTTATTTGAGGATATTTTATTAAGAAACCTCTGTGTTTGATGCAAACGTCCTCCGTGTTTACTTGTTGTCTTAATAAACTCAGTCTTCCCTTAATTTCCATCATTCTTTCTCTCTATTGTTGAATCTTCGCTGCATTTATTTGCTCTCTTGCTCTTTGATTATCAGTTTCTTTTGCTGGCTGTTCAGTTTCTCTTGTTTCTCTTTCTCTGCTCCATCTTTCCTTCCATCCCTCCTCTCTCTAACTCTATCACAGCTATAGTCTTTCTCCCCCCCCCCCCTCCCCTCTGATTGTAATGTCTCCCACGTTTTAGCTCCATCACATTTAATGCGGTCGCTTTATGTGCAGAGCAACTTTAACAGCCTCAAAAACCGACTGAGACCCGTCCGGTCAGTCTGAGAACGTCCGTCTGAAAACAGCCTCATTTTTCTTCATTTTGGAAAAGTTTACTTTTTCCCCGGACGGGGTTTTTTCCTCTGAATCTCATTTAACAGGAGCAGCCGGGGGGGGCGGGTCGGTCCCCGGGGCCCTCGCTGACGGAGGGACCAGGCTAAATGAGTGGAGGCGGGGGGGTAAATATAGCTTTCAATTGCACCCCCCCATCCTCTGGTTGTGTTTCATTAAGCGGGCCGGACGGACCGCCACGCTCGGTCAAGCGTCCGAGTGATTCATCTGTTAAATCTGTGACACCGGGCCATTTATTCTGGACCCAACAACCGCCGGCTCCTTCCCAACGCAATCCCACAAACAGTTAGTGGAGGTAGAGAGCGGTGATGAAGAGGAGGAGGAGGAGGAGGAGGAGGAACAACACAAAATGTTAGAGAGGATTTAGTCGGAGTGGACAATAAAGCGAGGAAACAGGAAACGCCGCAGGCCCTTAAACCCTGAGGCAGTTTTTAGAGGCGCGCTGCTTTGACCTCGTCGGGACGTTTCGCTGCTTGTTGGAGAAAAGAAGTGAAGAAAAGTCAGACCGAGTTTTTAGGGGGGGGGTCATTGTTTGTTTTTGCCTCAGTCTTTTGTCTTTGGTCCAGAGTGAGACATCTCAACACTGCTGGTCTAGGGCGATAAAAACATGTTAACGCAAATTAATTTTAACGCCACTAATTTCTTTAACGCAGTTTTAAAGCTAGAGTGAAGATACTGGTATCATATGACACTAGAAAACCTGATGAATCCATCGGTACCAACCATGTCATACTAGCTTGTCGTAAAGGAGGTTAAATAACGCTCCAAACTTACGCTAAATTTTGGTGAGGAAAAACTACATTTTCAAAGGGGTCCCTTGACCTCTGACCTCCAGATATGTGAATGTTTGAGGGTCCAAAAAAAATGTCCGAAAAAAGTAACAAAAAAAATCCCCAAAATGTCTGAAAAAAGTCTAAAAAGTGTCCGAAAAATGCCTGAAAATTGTCCATTGGACTAAAAATTTTGATTGATTGACAGCCGTACTTTAAATTTGTCTTGTTTTGTCCACAGATATTCACTTTAATATGATATAAAACAGAGAAATCTCCATATTTGAGAGGCTGAAAACAGCATTTTCTGCTATTTTTGCATTAAAATTACTTAAATGTTTAATCGTTTATTTAAAAAGTTGGCGATTATTTTTCTGTTGATTGACTTATCAATTAGTCGACTAATCGTTGCAGCTCTTCTTCAGATAAAAGCCGGCATGACGTCTGAGTTGAGTCACAAACTGCAGTTTGCAGTTTTTGTTGATTTTCTGCAGTGCAGCACTGACGAAGAGGAAGACTGTAGTCTACTGTTTAAGGCTGACTGGACTTTTAAAGTTTGCCAGTTAAATTAAAGAAGGTATCAGACTGTAAATGACTTCTGCAGGGAAACGAGGGAGCACAGAGAGTCTTCGGAGGTTTGTTGTGTCCAGACTAACTGATGTTAATGCCACACACGATCAGATACTTTCACGTTCTTCTGGTAAAATGTAGAAGTGTTTGTTCACCTCTGAGCTCTCCAGAAACTGCAGCACGTCAGGATCCTTCAGCAGGATGGGATGCTTCACCGTCCTCATCAGATACCTGCAACAGAACAAAGATACTATTAATCCAGTGATTCTCCTTCTAACACATGATTGGTTGGTGTCAAAAATGTAACGCTGCTTCCTGTTGCAGTTTAAAACAGTAACGTAAAGTCTGAAAAGAACACGTGCATCCCCTCGACTTATAGTCCAACCACACACATTAAAATACAGATTAGATTCCTCAGCAATTTGAGTGTTTTTATTACCAAAAACTTTCTTAAAAATAAAAATATATAAATGTGTGTGTGTCCATCAGTGTGGAGTTCTGCAGCTCTGAGCTCCATCAGCTGTCACTGGCTGACCTTCCTGTCAATCAAACAGCAACAGTAAAGGGCAGCAGAATGTCAGCCCCGCCCCCCTCGCTTTTCCTCAGTATTTAACGCACGCACACATGTTGTGATAATGATGTATCTAATATTTGTGGTTTAACCTTTCGGCCTGTAAAGTTCTGACCAGGTTGATCTTTACCACGCACTCACGCACGCACGCACGCACGCACGCACGCACGCACGCACGCACGCAGGATAAGCGGTTACAGATAAAGGATGGATGGATGGGATGAAAGTCAATAGTTCGTTCCATTGCAACATCAGCTCCCAGCAGCAGAGCTACGCCTCCACCATTTTGGACTGAAAGCGACAAACGGACGCCAGTTAAACGTTCTCCTATAAAGAGACGTACAAAAGTAAAACTAAATTATTTCTATTCTATTGTCATATTTAATGTCTCTACTGAAATGTCCTGTGTTGAACAATAAAAATATTATAAATATAATGAGCGTTTTCAGTCCAAAATGGCGGCAAGGGCTGTTGAGAGTTTTGTCTATTTGCTTCTAAACTCTTTGCTTTATATCTTGAATCAAGTAAAATAAAATAAGATGTTTGTGTCACTTTAAAGGCAAGAAAATACTCAAATTTATTACTATATTACAACAATCTAAATCCCAATATTTGGTCTCATATCATAATCTACTTTTTGTATTTACGGTTTCATTTTCTAACGATAAATAATAATAATAAAATCAGCTTTTCAACAACGATTCTCAGGTGTCAGAGTGTCCCTGAATGCACCACAGAGGACGGATTTGTAATGATGTAACTCATGTGACTGAATGTTGCTGGAAGGAGATCAATCCGACTTGTTAAATATCAACCTACAACATATAAAATCAGACAGCGAAGCTCTTTAAATCCTCCAGAATGAGCAGCAGGAAACAAACTGCAGCTGTATATTTATTATTATTTTCTCCTCATCGTACCTCTCCAGAGCCGACCTCCTCTTCTCCACAAACTCGTTGGACGACTGGTCCTCCTTCCCCACCTTCACCTTGGTCATCCCTGCAGCAAAACGGAATATTATTTGCATGTAAACGTAGTCAGTGTGTCAACATCTGGACCCCTGGAAGCTCCTGAATGACCCTTCCAGACTGCTCAGACCTCAGTTTGAGAACCGGAGTGTGTGTGGCGGCGACGGCTTTACTTACCCACGATGCTTTTCTCCGGCGCGGGGGGGACGATGTAGCCTATGTGCAGGTACTTGGAGGCCAGTTTACTGTGCAGACCCAGGAAGTCACTGAAACGCCTTTTTACTGAAAAGTCCTGAGTCTTAAAGAGAGACATGGAGGTCTGAGGAGAGACGGACAGAGAATAAGACTGGGACCATGAAGCAGCTCGGTCAAGTGTTTTATTATTTTATAATTTTATGGTTTTATTGTTTATACTTATTTTATTTATCATCATCATTATAGTGTTTATTTATTATTATTATTATTTATTATTGTTTTTATTATTATTTATTTATTTATTATTTTGTATTATTATTTTACTCTATTTTGTTTAATCAACATTTTATTGCTGATCATTATTATCTCTTTTATTCTATTTTATTTTATTAAAATTTCATTATTTTAATACAATCTGCTTATTTTGTGTAGTTTCATAATTTTTATTTATTTATCTTTATTTTGTTATTTTTATTTCCTTGTATTTTAATTATCTTTTATTATCTTAAATAACCATCTTTTATTGCTTTCTTATTCGATGAACTTTTATATTGGTTATTTTGGTGCATTAGTCTCTAAAATTCATTTTTAACATTCTGCATTTTTTCTGTCCAGCACTTTGAATTGCATTTGACTTGTTTGAAAGGTGCTATATAAATAAAGTTTGATTGATTGATTGTTTGGTGCTTACAAGAATGAAACTAATAAAGAACTAAAATGTCAGTAAGATGTCAGTAACGCCACTAAACACCCATATACATTAGTTTTCAGTGGTTTTGAGGGTTTATTTCCTCTTTCACATGTTTTTAGCTGCGTTGTGGTGAAGCTCTAACATCAACAGACGTGTTAACGGTTTGGTTTTCTCACCTTGGTCGACACTTTGTAGGCCATGTAGGCGTTCATCCCATCACCTGGAACACAAACATAAGACGCTCCATTACATCATCAGTATTTACACGAGGCAGTAAAACACACACAGACACACACTGTCTAAACAGGATAAACAGAATAACTGATGCTTGAAACAACACGGATCAGATATCAAACTGGTTTAACTGGTTACTTCTGTTTTATTGACCGTCTCGTTGTGACCATGTTTACATAAAGGGGGAATGTTGAGAGAGAGCAGTAACAGCTGCAGCTCACATATATTAATGGTTAATAATCCTCCACATTATCCAACACTTGTTTCCTGTCCTGTAGTGACCCGTTAGATCCTGCAGGCGGCGCTAACCGGGCCGCAGCGTCGTGCATCAATAAACCATCAGCACAATAATGTGGAAGTATGATGATGACAGTGACTGAGCGGAGCGTTGACGCTGCATTTTACTTTCTGCTGACGGCACAGGAAGTGAAACATCACCTCCAACATGGTCAATATATTCAAGGAGGGGAGAGGAAGAGGGGGGGCTGATGGGAAATGTAGTATCAGTTTGTAGAAACACCATTTTTCTTATATTCGCTGTAAAATTCACTGATATCAACGGGATTTCTTTCCTCTCATTGCTCCAGGATAATCCAAGGATAAACCAGGATATTCCAAAGTATTCCAGGACTACAGGGATGTGGAAATCAGAGTGTGTACTCACCAACTTTCTCCGGGTCAGACACTGATATGTGCATATCGAATGAATCGCCGCCCTCCTCCTCTTCAATCTACACAAAACAGGAACACAAACACTTGTGAAAAGAATCGCTGCAGACACACAACTGAAGGTTTAAAGAGAAACTTTGGTATGTTTCAACCCTGTTTTCTCATGTTTTTGTGTCTAAGTGACTGATATGGACAACATTTACTGAAACTGGTCC
This sequence comes from Sebastolobus alascanus, assembly GCA_916701645.2. Lineage (NCBI taxonomy): Eukaryota > Metazoa > Chordata > Actinopteri > Perciformes > Sebastidae > Sebastolobus > Sebastolobus alascanus. The sequence goes on from CAKAOJ020000505.1 coordinate 185,646, forward strand.
AGTATTGAGGGAGAACGCTGTAGACGGCAGCTGTGAAACGAGCTGTGATGTAAATGACGCTGCCAGCTTGCCCCAATAGCACCATATTCTACTTATTCAACAGTTCTCCCTTAATATTACTATATATTTCAGAAATTATTGTCCCCATTAGACACAAAAACATGTGAAAACAGGGTACCAAAGTTCCCCTTTAAGGTTTCTTTCTTTTATAACACTGTTTTCTAGATTTTCGTGTTTACACTGGTTTGTCATATTACTTGTTGGTTTAATTTATAGTTATATTAATTAACTTTACCTGGCTGCTGAGCTCTCCCTCCTGGTCTGACATGAGGATGAATGAGGCTGAGGGTTGGACCTGGTTTTATATAGAGATCCTCCCCAGTGTGTGTTTATTGGGTTGATCAACCAGTATACCATGTTTCCCTCAGGCCTCTGAGGTCAGTTAGTTGAGTTAACATCTTGTGTTGTCCTCCTTTAGGAGCCCTATAACTCTGTTAATTCAGTTGTTCTTATTTGTTTTGTTGAACCTTTTTTGGGGAAAATATACCCAACTTTTGAACTTTAAAGGGGACATATCATTCTCATTCTCAGGTTCATACTTGTGTTTGGGTTTCTACTAGGGCTGTCGATCGATTAAAATATTTAATCGCAAATTAAGCAAATTTTTTATCTGTTCAAAATGTACCTTAAAGGGAGATTTGTCAAGTATTTAATACTCTTATCAACATGGGAGTGGACAAATATGCTGCTTTATGCAAATGTACCACAACCACAAGTGATTCATGGGAATTTTCTGTCTTTTGATTTTCTGTTCTCGCTGAGAAAATGTAGTTGTTTTGAGTGTTTTTAATGAAAAAACAAAAACTAGGTCAACTGCCTGTATGTGGAGAAACAGAGGAAGATGCTAACACAATGAGTAATATCTAAACTAACCAACACTTCACAGCACAGCTCAGTAAAAGCAGCATAATAATGGGATAATATTATAGTGATAAACTGTATAGTATATATTATTATATAATATAATATAATGTAAATATTTATATAATAAAATATATAATATAATTATTATATATTTTATTATATAATAAGTGTGTAGTTTCACTACCATCGGCTCGTGGCGCGCTCATCAGCGCACAGAAACGTGACCCATCCTCTAGCCTTAAGTGGCGTCGTAACAGTTGGGGGCTCGTCCGGGATAAAGGGGAAACATCATGGTGATATTCTGTGTAAGTGTTGTGCGTGTGCGTGGCGTCACCTCGTCGAAGGAGGAGTGCGTGAACATGTCGTCGTGGCCGAGGCCGATGCGAGGGGTGAGGACGGAGGTGGGGGGGGTGATGGGGGTGATGGCCGGCGACGGGCCGTCAGACAGCAGGACGTCTCTCTCTGGACTGTCCAACGAAACCTCCTCTGTGGCCTCTAGGACGGGACGGGACACACAGAGACAGAGAGGGTGACGGAGATGATAATAATATTTCATATTAGTTGATATCTAAACATCATGACTGTGTTTATCTACAAATAATAATAATCAAAATCGATGCAACAGAACCGGAGATATCGTCTTTTAAATATTCCACACATTCATCTCCCTTGTCAGAGCCTTGTGCCTACATTACCCATGATGCAACTCGACTGCCGACAGTTCAGTCAGAGATTAAACTGCGTTATGCTAGTAGCAGCTAATGTAGCCTGCAGCAGAGATGAGCAACGACTACAGAGGTCTCACTCCTTTCTAACTCCACAGCTTCAGATTCTTTTTAATTTTATAACTTGTAGTCTTCAGCCGATGCTGACTCATTTGACATCACTAGAGGACATTTATCAGACTTCCTCTCCCTCTGGAGACACTAAAGGCTTTTAGACTACTTTTAAATCATATGCAGCAGTACTCTAGTAGTACTACATATAGAGATAAGAGAAGATAAAATAAGATAAGACAGAACTTTATCTATCCAGAAGGAAATTGTTGTGCAGCAGCTGCAGAACAAAGTAGGAAATAGTGCAAATAAAACTAAATATAAACAACAGAGATCATCAATAAGGTGCAAAAAACAGATGTACATAATGTGTGTGTGTGTGTGTGTGTGTGCGTGTGTGTGTGTGTGTGTACCTGCGAACAGATCCTCTGGGTCGTCATCGAACAGTGAGTCCTGTTTGGGTCCATTAGAGTTGGTGCTGATGTCTTCAGCAGGTAGACTGGCTGGTTCTGACTGCACACAGAAATAGGAGTGATATTCAGTATTGTGGATTATTAGCAGAAAGATTTTATTACATAAAATCGAGACTCAAGACTAACATCTTCTCAGGGACGATAGATAATTTCCCTGATAATTCAACATTGTGAACAACAAATCGGTGATGAAATCAGCAGGAGGAGAGCTAGTTATTGGGCGACGGTAGAATGGGGTGAGATCTGACCTTCTGTAATCATGGACAGACTATTAATGAATTATTTAGCCACTTTATCGATTAAAAGTTTACATAATGCAGCTTTAATAAAAGTACTCCATTCTGCATCCATGTAGCAAAGAGCCACAAAACCAGCAGCTGAACAAGCACTTTATCTTCAGGCTTCCTGTGAGTTCTACTGTAACTGAACTATTTCACCGTCACAGCAAACAGCAGCGGCCACATCTGTCCTGTAGCTGTGCAGACTCGACATATTCCACAGAAGAAGAAGAAGAAGAAGAAGAAGAAGCAGCAGCAGTGTGTGTCATCCTTCCTGCTGAACCACAGAGCTTCCTGTCTACCAGCTGCTCCAACAACACTGAAGGTAAAACTGATCCATCAGCAGCAGCAGCCCGTCATGTGACAGCACAGGTCAACGCTGCTCCTCCTTCCAGGGAAACAGACCTCAGATCAGTAATCAGTGACTAACGCTATGTTACCGGCATCAGAGGGAGTTCAGAGTAATCAGTTATACTAAGTGTTCCAGATAATAATAGATAAAAATACTGTTTCCGCAGCAAACTGAAACCAGTGAGAAGGCCTTTTTTAATACTTTTTACAGACATTTTTCGTCCTTTTTTGGTCCTTTTTTCTACCTTTTTTCAGACATTTTCAGACAATTTCCAGCCCTTTTTAAAACTTTTTTTCCGACATGCTTCGGACAGTTTTCGGCATTTTTTCGGACATATTTCGTCCTTTTTATCGTACTTTTTATGGCTTATTTCAGACATTTTTTTACTTTTTTCTGCCTATCTTGGGAATTATATCCTGCATTTTTTTTTTTTAAGGACATTTTTCTGTCATTTTTGTCTGATATTTTCCAGACTTTTTTTGGACATATGTTGGACTTTTCTTCTTCCTTTTTTCTGCCTTTTTCAGACATTTTTCTGTCTTTTTTGGTCCTTTTTTTCTACCTTTTTTCAGATATTTTTCTGATTTTTTCTGCCTATTTTGGGAATTTTATCCTGCATTTTTTTTTTTTAGGACATTTTTCTGTCATTTTTGTCTGATATTTTCCAGACTTTTTTTGGACATATGCTGGACTTTTCTTCTTCCTTTTTTCTGCCTTTTTCAGACAATTTTCTGCCTTTTTTGGTCCTTTTTTTCTACCTTTTTTCAGACATTTTTCTGCTTATTTTTGGAATTTCATCCTGCCTTTTTTGGACTTTTTTAGACATTTTCGGCCATTTTTCAGCCTTTTTTTTTGACACAGTTTTGTCCTTTTTGTCCTACTTTTTCTGACTTTTTTGAACATTTTTTTTGGCTTATTTCAGACATATTTCAGCCTTTTTTCAGACATTTTTCTGAAGGATTCTGTCTATGTGCTATCCACAGCATCTAGTCCCTGATCAGCTGTTCAACACTTTGACAAGATATCTTAAAAACTACTGGCCAGATTTCCATGAAATTTACTAATCACATGTTTTAGTGGTAGAATTCTTGAGTTAAGGCCAAAAACGTCTTTTGTGAGGTCACAGTGACCTTTGACCACCAAAATCTAATCAGTTCATCCCCAGAAGTTCCTGAGATATCGTGTTCACAAGAATGGACGTCCTGTACGGAGAGACGAGCCAAAAACTTAATGCCACCATGCTACAAGTCGCCATTACCACGGCTAAGAGGGTCATACTTAGACACTGGAAAGAGCGGGAAGCTCCTAACTATCAAGAATGGTTTAATATGTGGTGGTACATGGTTGGTACCGATGGATTCATCAGGTTTTCTAGTTTCATATGATACCAGTATCTTCACTCTAGCTTTAAAACTGAGCCGCTACAACCTAAAAATCACAAGTTGTGTTAATCTGTTAAAGAAATTAGTGGCATTAAAATACATTTGGATCCACAAGAGCAGCGCAGCTCTCTTACGTGTTTTACCGCAGTGCCGTTTTCTGACGGCAAACGGCTGGAAATGTGAAATACAAGAACATTTGAGAACCACCTCTTTATATTCTGACGTTCCCTTCAGCAAGGCACCAAACACAAACACTGCAGAACCATTAGAAATCAACTCAAGACGTTCCTGCGTTTCTGTTGCACATCTGCATGAAGCAGCTGACAGTTAGTGAATCACATGTTCAGGGTGTGTCGCAACTTTACAACAAACACACACACACACACACACACACACACATAAACACAACAGAACTACCTCTTTATAGAGAGTTTTATGAACGTTTGTCACGAGCTACAACTTCAAAGATTCACTGAACGCTCTTATAAACTGACTGTAAACGTTTGTGATGAGTCACTGAAGCTCGGTACATCAGATCTTAATATGTTGTATCTTGTATTTTAGTCACAAGTCTGCCTTTGGAGTTACAATCTCTAAGATCTCTGTTTCGTTCTCTGTGGTGATAAACTGTAATTCTTACTTCCCAGAGAATACTACTTGTGATTTTTCACCACAGGATCAATAGGATCAACCATAGGATCAATTACCGTTGTGTTACCTCATTCGGCGATAGATACCGACTTAACAGAATTTGATTTAAATGAAAATCTTCTAGTTAAAGATTTTAACCACAGAAGTTGTTTTGTGCAAGAAAACATCCGTTAACAACAAATACTAAATCCTTCAGCAGTTTGAAGATCACATATTTTCTTTTCAACTTAAAAAACCTCAGCATCTGCGTCACAATATTATAACCTCATAATACATTTTATAATTATTGAATAATTCCAGTGGGTGGGCGCCATTAGCTTTTTTGTTTATTTATTACGTTTTTTATTTTATTTTATTTTATTTATGTATTATTTTATTTATTTTTGATTTTTTTGTATTTTATTTTATTTACTTTTTTTGGGTGGTGGGGGATACTGATCATTATTAGTAATTTTTTTATTTTATTATTTTTTTTCAATTAATGTTTTGTTTTGAATAATGTAATGTGAATAATTTCCAATGCATATGTTTAAAAAAAATAAAATTTGATCACAAAAGTTGTTTGTAATTGAAGGCCAGTTTTTATTTTTCAGTTAATAAAATAGAAATATAAGGAATCATTTATAATAATATAATTGGTGACAGCTACTTGAGCTGAAACATCTGTTTCTGGGGGTTTAATGAGGCAGCAGCTGGAGGAAGTTTCTCTGGTCAGCTAAAACCTTCACCTGCTGCTTCAGAAACACACCTGAACAGACAAACTCAGAGACCCGATCACAGCTGGAGACGAGGAAGAAGAGGAGAGGAAGAGGAAGACGGAGAGATTTTAGCTGAGCGGATAGAAAGGAGGAGGGATGGAGGAGAGGAAATGAGTGATGATAAAGAGGAGCTTCCTCCCTCCTTACTCAGCAAACACACACAGAGAGGTCAAAGGAAACACTCTCAAAACCTGAATGAACAAATGAAGCTGGAAAACTGTGCAGCTTTAAATCTGATCTGGATCTCAACAAATATAATAATATCCAACATCTGCATTTAGGACATGCTGATACTTTAAAACATCAACATTATTTACTCATAATGCAATATTCAATTAATAAAAGTGTCTGAATCACATCTAAATAAACTGTGAAAGCTGCAACAACCAGAGAAATCTAACCAGGAGTTGAACCGACCACTCAGACCAGAGTCCAGCTCAGAAATCCACAATTATCAACTCCTACTTCTTAACTAATTAAAACAAACAAAAGAAAATGAAAAAAGGAAACAACGATGTATTAAAACACTGTTAGCTAGCTGCTAGCTAGCTGCTAGCATGGCTACAGACTGTGCAGGAAATAAGTGTGAAAAGGGAACATGAGGACACGACAGAGGAAACTCATGTCAGAGCTGAATGATGCTGACTCTATAAAACACCAACCGGACCACATGAGCATGAAGTCCCTCATTCATATCAGTAATGGAGGACGAAATAATGGAAACACATCGCAGTATAAAGCAGTAAATAATCAACAGCAGCACAAACAAGTTGAATCAACACGTCTTTAAAACACTAACTGAACATTATAAACTCATTGTGTTGGTTAATTTAGAGATTTTTCATGTCTTCTGTCAGACTAGTGGAAAGAAAACATCCCAAAATACACTTTTAGGTGTTTATTTTACTACACTTTTCTATTTGTGTCCGTAGCTTACCAACCTGAGTGTGTAATAGACCCGTCTGTCCATCAGAGAATAACGTTAGGACGTTACGTTTTGCTTCATCGAGGTGTGAATATTACAGGCGTGCATGAACGTGCAGAACCGCAAAGTCATGGTTGGGCTTAGAGTACATAAACTAAGTCAAATAAGTACAGAAAACACGTTACAAACATCACAAACGTAACTTACAAAACAGAACAGCGATCTCCTGGTTTTGAAGTCCTGTGTTTGTTGGACCGATCCACCCCCCCCCCCCCCTCCCACCGTTAAGCAGCCTTTATGCCTTTTTATTAGAGCTGTCAATCAATTAAAACATTTAATACCACTATATTATGTTTACGCCCAGCGTCCACACTACTCGAGAGTCGTTTGAGGTTTAGTTTTAGACAACCAACCGTGCTACTTCCTGTTTACACCGGCACGCGCATGCCCTAAAACGCTCGTCTGGATGTCGTCGTTCTTGTTTTAAAATGAAAGCGTGTTAGTGTGTAGGCCGAATAGCTCGGAGCTGTACCTAATAAAGTGGTCACTGAGTGTAGAAGAAGAAGAAGAAGAAGAAGAAGAAGAAGAAGAAGAAGAGGAAGAAGAAGAAGAGACTCCTGCAGAAACTAAAGGAGGAAACAGGAGGAGTTTAAGGTTATTAAACACTCCACTTAACCCCGGTTCACCTTAAAGAGTCCTCACTGTGTTTAACATCCTTCATATCGTTTATTGGTGCTCGTGAAGCAGCGAGTCGGCCATGAACACACAACCACACACACACACACACACACACACACACACACACACGCACACACACACACACACACACAGTTGGGCTGTTGTGAAACTCAAGGAAGAGACTCATCACCAGGAATGAGATCCAGAGTGCTGACTCGACGGAAACAGAATAACAGCTCTCTCTCTCTCTCTCTCTCTCTGTGTTTCTGAGCTGAAGTTACGACACAGCTTTTCGGTCATTTTTCTTTTTTTGATATTTGTCTGAAATCTTTTAAAAACTTTTTTTCAGACCTTTTTGGGACATTTAAAAAAAAAAAAAAAATTCGGACATTTTTTTTTAAAACTTTTTTCAGACTTTTTTTCGGATATTTGTCGGACAAATTTTTTTTTTTTTTTTTACTTTTTTTTTCGGACATTTTTTTTAAAACCTTTTTTATCAGACATTTTTTTTCAGACTATTTTTCAGTCATTTTTCTGACATTTTTTGGATATTTGTCTGACATCTTTTAAAAACTTTTTTTCAGAGTTTTTTCTGACCTTTTGGGGACATTTAAAAGAAAAAAAAAAAAAAAAGTCGGACATTTTTTTTTAACTTTTTTTTCAGACTTTTTTTCGGATATTTTTCTGACAATTTTTTTTTTTTTTTTTTTACTTTTTTCAGACTTTTTTGGGACATGTTTTGGACTTTTTTCAGACTTTTTTTTTAAAACTTAGTTTTCAGATATTTTTCCTACATTTTGTAGGAATGAATGACTGCAGCAGTTACCACCTCGTGGTTGTATCTCTCCACCAACCAGTCAAGTGTCAGTTTACATCCATCTCTGTCCTAAATGTCTTCACTTCATATCCTGTTAGACATCTGTGTGAAATTGTCATAATTAGCAGATGAATTATTGAGTTATTGCTGAGTTTTGGGGGTCACAGTGACCTTTCAAATCAAGTCAGGTCATCCTTCAGTCCAAAGTCGACGTTTGTGCCAAATTAGTAAGAAATTACTTCAAAGCGTTCCTGAGATATCACGAGAATGAGACGACGTGAGGTCAGTTTGACCACCAGAATCTAATCAGCTCATCCTTCAGTCCAAGAGGACGTTTGTGCCAAAATTGAAGAAATTAATTAAATGTTCAGACGAAGGCGTGTAGGACTAAATAATCAAAGAATTATTTAACTATAGTAAGTTTTGTCTTTAAGCTTTTCAGGCGTCATCTTTAGTAATAATAATGGTTAAAAATTATGTAAAATTGCAAAGTTTTAAGAAAAAAAAACAAATAAAACCAAATATTTCTGAGTTTCTTTTATTCACCGTAGAAATTCAGAATGTAATAATGATTGCTGCTACCAGCACTTATTTTTTTCCACTTCAATCATGACTTTAAATCCGACCTGGTACAACAACCCTGCAACAAAAACTACCTTTGAGAAGCCTGTCGTGTTCAGTTTCTTGTGTTCTTTTATTAGTAAATAACTAAATATTGCATTTTACCAAAAGCTGCTGTTGATATTTGGTCACCTTTTGTTGTTTTGAGGCTTTTAACTATTAACTTTAGTAGATTCAGAGTTGTTCTAACACTGTCAGGACACAACTTCCTGCTTCTTTTTCTGCAGCTTCCACCATAAAAATAAGATTTTAGATTAATGACACTTCAAAAACTACAACCAGTGTCTTTAATTAATTAAATATGCTGTACAAAAACTTTAATCTGCTGATCTACACTCTCGTTTTTTTTTTTTTCGTTTTTCCCAGCCGGCCCTGAACGCATCACCTGCACCTGTGTGACAGTCACCTGACAGCGAGCAAACACACCTATTCTGCGTTTATCTCCGCGCAGATATGACCCTCCTCAGCTCCTGTATCATATTCATAAACCCTCATTAATTTGTTTAAAATAAAAGCTATTTATCATCCCTAAATCTATTATCTAAGAATAGTCACTTATATGATGTCATGTCTTTCATTTTAAATGACTCCTTGCTGCTGCTTTATTGTATATGTGTGTATGTATATATAGTATATGTGTGCACTGGCTGTATATGTATGTATATGTGTATTTTCTGGCTTGTGTTGTTATTTCATATGCAAACTAATGTTCCCTACATGAGTCTGTAAATGAAAAATGTTCAATAAAAAAAAATATTTTTTTAATACATTTTTTTCCTGACTTTTTGGGACATTTTTCAGACTTTTCTATTTTTTATTTTTTATACTTTTTCTGACTTTTTTTCTGCCTGTTTCCGCCTTTTTTCTGACATTTTTCTGATTTTTTTTTTCTGCCTTTCTTACGTCTTTTTTTCGGACATTTTTAAGATTTTTTTCTGCCTTTCTTTCCCAACACTGTCAGGACACAACTTCCTGCTTCTTTTTCTGCAGCTTCCAACATGAAAATAAGATTTAAGATCAATTGCACTTCAAAAAAACTACAACCAGTAACTTTAATTAATTAAATATGCTATACAAAAACACAACCAGTGTCTTTAATTAAATAAATATGCTGTACAAAAACACAACCAGTGCCTTTAATTAATTAAATATGCTGTACAAAAACACAACTTTAATTAATTAAATATGCTATACAAAAACACAACCAGTGTTTTTAATTAATTAAATATGCTGTACAAAAACACAACTTTAATTAATTAAATATGCTTTACAAAATCACAACTTTAATCTGCTGAACTACACTCTCTTGTTTTGTTTTTTCCGATTTTCCAAGCCGGCCCTGAACGCATCACCCTGCACCTGTGTGACAGTCACCTGACCGCGAGCAAAACACACCTATCCTGCGTTTTTCTGCGCGCAGATATGACCCTCCTCAGCTCCTGTAGCTGTGGAGCTGAAGGCCACCGTTACTGTCTGCTCACGCCGCCTCTCGGTGCTCTCTAAGCGGCTGCGTGATGACAGCAGAGGGGGGGAATAAAACACACCAAACCCCATTCAGAAAACACCAGATTTAAGGGGTTTGTTTCCTCCCTGCATGCATGTATAAGATCTCCTCTGCTGTCAGCTGGAAGCATCACGCCCTGCCTGCCCACAGCTCCCCTCGGCCTCCCTTCATCACCTCCTCCTCCTCCTCCTCCTCCTCCTCCTGCTCACCTCCAGAGTGACGGCCGGCTCCGGGAACAGGTCCTCCCCGTCCTCCAGCTCCTGGAAGTCGGTGTGCTCCGGTGGAGCTGCAGGCTCTCTGGCTGAGTCCGCCATGAGTTCCGCGTCCGTTCCTGTGCGGTGTTAGAGAGCTAAACGGGGGCTTAGCTAACAGACACACACACACACACACAGACACACGCACACGCACCGACAGACAGAGAGGAAACAGTGGAGTGACGGAGAGGAGGAGAGGAGGAGGAGAGGAGGAGAGGAGGAGGTTTTCCCAGCTCTGTCATGTGACTAACAGCAGTCCTGATGGGAGCCAGAGAGGAGCGGAAAGAGACAGGAGGTCTCACTCTGACGCTATTTCCCCGGCACCGCTAGTCTGACCTTAAGGGACCTTTACATTTTACAAGTTCACACACATTCAGGTTAAATATCTTATATTTTTATATACAAGTTTTGATTTATATAGATGGTCTCTCAATGGTAAATAAAATTATCATTCTAGGTTAATATCATATTCATAAACCCTCCTTAATTTTTTTTTTAAATAAAAGCTATTTATCATCCCTAAATCTATTATCTAAGAATAGTCATTTATATGATGTCATGTCTTTCATTTTAAATTACTCCTTGCTGCTGCTATAATGTATATGTGTGTATGTATATACAGTATATGTGTGCACTGGCTGTATATGTATTTACAGTATATATGTAAATCTTCTGGCTTGTGTTGTTATTTCATATGCAAACTAATGTTCCCTACATGAGTCTATAAATGAAAAATGTTCAATAAAAAAAATACATTTTTTATATACAATTTTTCGGACTTTTTGGGGAAATTTTTCAGACTTTTTTTTTTTTTTTAAACTTTTTCTGATTTTTTTTTGCCGGTTTTCCGCCTTTTTCGGACATTTTTTATGAATATTTTCTGCCTTTCTTACGACTTTTTTTCGGACATTTCTAAGATTTTTTTCTGCCTTTTTTCGGATTTTTCTAAGATTTTTTTCTGCATTTCTTACGTCTTTTTTCGTATATTTTTCAGACATTTTTCAGATTTTTTCTGCCTTTTTTCCGCTTTTTTTTGGACATATTAATATTTTTTTCTGCCTTTTTCAGACATCTTTCAGAATTGAATTTTTTCAGACATTTTTCAGACCACAACATCTGGTCATGTTTAGATTAGTTTTAAAATGATAATTGAGTTCATTTAAAATGTTTGAATAAAACTGGTATAAAATAAATTAATTCAATAATTAAATTAAATTGTATTCCATAAATAAATAGGTGAAACACCAAATAAAAAAAAATTAAAAAGAATAATTATTATTTATTTTTTTCATAATTATACAGAATTATTTCCATGGCAATATGTAAGAGGGTTTTTAAACTGTCTTAACCACAAGTACATTTACTCAAGTACAATTTTGAGGTACTTGTACTTTACTTGAATATTCTAATGTCATGCTACTTTGTACTTCTACTCCACTATACAGCCACAGGGGACATTTCTCTGCATTGAATACTTTTACTTTTAATACTTTAAGTAAATGTAGATTTCCTCCACCACTGGTGTGGTTTTTGTCTGTTGACATTCCAACTGTTCAATAAAGTTTAAAAAAAAAAAAAAAAAAAAAGCCTAATAGACGATCTTTGTTTCGTGTTTCACCCGGTTCACATTCAGCGACGCACCGTCACTTCCGTGTAAGTTATTTAGCGACTCACCGGCGGCAACCGGAGGTAAATCAGCAGCTAAAATCGGTAAAAACGTCATTTTAAAGACCTTTTTATGAGCCGAGAGTCTCCGTTAACTAGCTGTGAAGCTAACACGCGGTGTTTTACCGGCTCTGAAGAAGCTAACCAAGCAGCGTTTAACTTGTAGTTTAATTTCTCTGTACTCATGTTAGCATGGCTGCTAGCGGGGAGACAGCTAGCATGCCTCCAGAAGAAGCCCGATGTCTGACCCGGGAGGAGGACCAGGAGGACGGGGAGCAGGAGGAGGAGGACCAGGAGGAGGACCAGGAGGACCTGCAGCTGGCCTTAGCTAACATGACAGTGGAAGGTAACAGCATGTTTACAAAGGAAGTACTCAGATCATCTACTGAAGTTAAAGTACTAATACTAGACTGTGAAAATACTCCACTCATTTGTGTCCTCTTGTTTACTAGTTTCTCTCCTCTTGTTTACTAGTTTTTCTCCTCTTGTGTACTAGTTTCTCTCCTCCTGTTTACTAGTTTTTCTCCTCTTCTTTACACTAATGTTTACTAGATTTCCTCCTCTTCTTTACTGATCATCTACTGAAGTTAAAGTACTAATACTACACTGTGAAAATACTCCACTCATTTGTGTCCTCTTGTTTACTAGTTTCTCTCCTCTTGTTTACTAGTTTTTCTCCTCTTGTGTACTAGTTTCTCTCCTCCTGTTTACTAGTTTTTCTCCTCTTCTTTACACTAATGTTTACTAGATTTTCTCCTCTTCTTTACTGATCATCTACTGAAGTTAAAGTACTAATACTATACTGTGAAAATACTCCACTCATTTGTGTCCTCTTGTTTACTAGTTTCTCTCCTCTTGTTTACTAGTTTTTCTCTTGTGTACTAGTTTCTCTCCTCCTGTTTACTAGTTTTTCTCCTCTTCTTTACACGAATGTTTACTAGATTTTCTCCTCTTCTTTACTGATCATCTTCTGAAGTTAAAGTACTAATACTACACTGTGAAAATACTCCACTCATTTGTGTCCTCTTGTTTACTAGTTTCTCTCCTCTTGTTTACTAGTTTTTCTCCTCTTGTGTACTAGTTTCTCTCCTCCTGTTTACTAGTTTTTCTCCTCTTCTTTACACTAATGTTTACTAGATTTTCTCCTCTTGTTTACTGATCATCTACTGAAGTTAAAGTACTAATACAACACTGTGGAAATACTCCACTACAAGTAGAAGTACTGCACTCCAGTGTTTACTGTGGTAGAAGTACAACAGCACTTGACTTTCTTGTGGAAAATGTGAGACCGATGGGGCATTTTCTCCTCTTGTTTACTAGTTTTTCTCCTCTTGTGTACTAGTTTCTCTCCTCTTGCTTACTAGTTTTTCTCCTCTTGTGTACTAGTTTTTCTCCTCTTGTGTACTAGTTTCTCTCCTCTTGTTTACTAGTTTGTCTCCTCTTGTGTACTAGTTTCTCTCCTCTTGTTTACTAGATTTTCTCCCATTGTTTACTGATCATCTACTGAAATACTAATACAACACTGTGAAAATACTCCACTATAGGTAAAAGTACTGCACTCCAGTGTTTACTGTGGTAAAAGTACAAAGTACCTTCATTAGCATCATTAGCATTATCATTAGCATCACAATATACTAAAAGTACAAAAAGTCAAAGCAGTCTTTATGCAGAATGGCCCATTTCAGAATCATATACATATTATTGGATTATAATTATTGAATAATGAATGTGCGTTGCAGCTGGTAACACAGATCAATAACGTGTAATATTACATCATAATATATTTAATTATATGTTTGAGTTCGCGAGTGATTGACAGCCGGCTCTCATAGATTGCAGCTGGACAGCGGACCTTGTTTTCCTCCGGTAAGTGAAATCCTTCAGATGCCGTTAGGAGCACCGGAGGACACAGTAGGACACAGAGGAACAGGATTTAACTCAGGTTACCTGTTTCATGTACTACTGTCATGATATAGCGGCCGTTTTCTAAAAATAACTTTTTTAAATCATATTTGCGCCAATATCGCATACTGCAGCTTTAAGTACAGAACTTGAGCAAACGTACTTTCCACCACTGATATCTATCTTTAAGTTACATCATTCTTGTTATTTAGGATAAACATCAGAGACACAAGTTGGCCTGAGAAGCACGTTAGACCTAACAGGAAGTCAGTCAGATACTCATCAGATGCTCCTGCTGTGGTTTAGGTGTCAACAGGGTAAAAGATACTGATAATAACTGAAGAAAATATAGTTCTTGCAAGAATTATAAAGCTCCACTTTAACCAGCTGCAATAATAAAATGCTGCTTTAGCTTTAATATCTTTGTCATAGAGGTGAAGTTGAAACTGGTCTCACAGCCAGACTTAAAACATAAGAAATACATAAAAACATGTAATAAAAATATGTAAAACATGTCGAAACCCACCGTGCAAGCTCACATAAAAAAATGTACCTTATGTTACATAATCCCAACCACTCATCAGTGGTTAAAAAACATCAAGACTTGACTCATCCTGAGCATCTCACAGTTTGATGGCGTGAGAGATAGAAACTCAAGCTCTTCACACAGAGGATGAAGAAGACTAATACACTACATACTCAAACCTTTTAATGACTTTCTTGTGGAAAATGTGCGACCGATGGGGCATTTTCTCCTCATGTTTACTAGTTTTTCTCCCCTTGTTTACTAGTTTTCCTCCTCTTGTTTACTAGTTTTTCTCCTTTTGTTTACTAGTTTTTCTCCCCTTGTTTACTAGTTTTCCTCCTCTTGTTTACTAGTTTTCCTCCTCTTGTTTACTAGTTTTTCTCTTCTTGTTTACTAGTTTTCCTCCTCTTGTTTACTAGTTTTTCTCCTTTTGTTTACTAGTTTTTCTCTTCTTGTTTACTAGTTTTTTCTTCTCTTGTTTACTAGTTTTTTCTTGCCGTTTACTAGTTTTCTCTTGTCGTTTACTAGTTTTTCTCCTCTTGTTTACTAGTTTTTCTCCTCCTTGTTTACTAGTTTTCGTCCTCTTGTTTACTAGTTTTTCTCCTCTTGTTTACTAGTTTTCTCTTGTGATATACTAGTTTTTTCTCCTCCTTGTTTACTGGTGTTGTTTCCTTCCCCAGAGCTGCTGCAGAAGGTGCAGGCCGTGCAGACGGACAGCACGACGTCAGAGTCGGGCGTCAACACGGAGGCGGACTGGGAGAGTCAGGTGGTGGCCATCTTGGCGTACGGCTCCAGCCTCGCGGCGCAGTACGACGGTCTGATGAAGAAGCAGGACGAGGAGGAGGTGGCACATGAGAAACATAAACAACAAGTGCAGAAGAAGAAGGAGGAGGCGACCCGGCAGCACCAGGTGAGTCTCATATACACACCGTTCAAAGAGGCACCGTAGCAGAAGAGTATCTCATCATCAGACTGTGACTGTGTTTCAGGCTCTTCTGGACAAACTGGAGTCTCTGCGAGTTAAACTGCAGCTGAACAACTGCAAGGCCACCAGGAAGAACTTCTTAGCCAAGAAACAGGAAATGACATCCGAGAAGAGCAGAGCCGAGGAGGAGAGGAACAGGTAAAGAACACTGCAGTAGTACTGTTGTTGTAGTTTTAATACCCAGAAACATGAAAACTCACCCTCTCACTCCTCCTCTTCCTCCCCAGACTGGCCAAGGAGCTGGAGGAGAGCGAGAGGAAGCTAACGGCTCTCACGGAGGAGCAGAGCGAGGAGCAGCGGCGGTGTCGGGAGGAGCTGGACGAGCTGAGGCAGGAGATGGAGCGAGCGAGGAAGGAGGCGCAGGAGGCCGAGCTGCTGGCCTTACAGGACGAGATCGCCGCCGTGGAGAAGCAGAGAGACGTCGCCATGGCTCGCATCGAGTCCTGGCACAGAGAGGTACACGCATCAGCTCTTCGATGTGAAACCAATGAATAGTTATTCATGACTCTGACCTCGTGGTTACCTTGTCCCAGGTGGATCAGTACCTGAACACTCTCAGGGTGGAGTTCCCGCAGCAGTACCCTCTCGAGAGGCAGAAGTGGGAGAAGAAGGAAGGTCTTGTCCGGAGGAACCAGGTCGAGCTCCAGAACCGCTTCCAGGAGGTTCTGCAGCAGCTCCAGCAGGGTCGAGATCTAGAGTCCCTCCCCAGGATCAGCGTGCTGTCTCTGCCGCAGGTCCCCATGGTGAGACATCAGAAAATATATCTACAAAAGACATAAGCAGCTGGGAAATATATTTATTATGATGTTGAATAGATAGTTTGAAGTGTGGTTGTATGAGGTACTTCTCCATAGTCAGTGTATTACTACAGCAGATGGAGTACCAGCATGGGAGCAAAGCAATGAAATCTCTTCAAAGCCAACAGACTCCATTGACAAAAACAGTAATTTTACCTCGCAGAACACGGGAGTTGCTGCCTCGATCGGTTAGTTAGTTTTATTGTGAGACCTTGGTGTTTTCAAAGGTTTAGTTGGGATTCACCAAAATCACACAAGAAACATAAACAAACTAACCGATTGATGCAGCGGTAGACCGGCAACTCCTGTGTTCTGAGAGGTAAAATTACTGTTTTTGTGAATGGAGTCTGGTGGATAGATAACGGCTTCAGTTCCCCGTCAGAAAGGGCTGTCTGACAGTGAGGTAAATCTACTGTAGTAATACACTGACTGTGGAGAAGAACCTCTATCTTTCTAAAAGGAATATCTGGGCTCAGGGGTTTAACATATTTAACGTTATCTTATCTTTTTCCTCCCGCAGTCTGAGCTGAGATTCAATCAGGTGATGCAGTCACTGGTCCATCCCCAGTACATGGTCCCTCCTCCTCCGATCCCGATGAGCCGAGCCTTCCCTCCCCAGAGACACCCGCACTATTACCAGCAACAGTTCCAGGCCCCTTACCATCCCCAGTACCGCCACCGCTACCACCTCCCACCACCCCCTCACCAGTTCCAACCCCCCCTCCCGCCGCCGCAGCACCAGCCGCCTCCGTTCCTGCCGCCGCCTCAGTTCCAGCCTCACATCAGAGCGCCGATGAGGGTGACTCCGCCTCCCAGCGTCTCCCCGTCTCCGCCCGTTCAGCCGATCCACCCTGTAGTTCCTTCTCCACCTCCCCCTGCTGCTGCTTCTGCCGCCGCCGCCGCCCCCGCCGGCAAACTCGACAAGGTCCTGGAGAAGCTCGGGACTCGGTTCCCACAATGCAACAGGGCCCAGCTGACGTCGCTGCTCCAGCAGGTGAAGAGCTCCCGCGGCACGCTGGCCGGCATGTCCTTCGAGGAGGTCATCGAGCAGGTCGGCTTCAAGCTGGTGCAGAACGAGAGGTCGGCCCCGGGGCCCATCAGCAGGCCGACGCCCCCCGGCCCCATCCAGAGGCCCACGCCTCCCCCGCAGAGAGCGGCGGCGGCGGCGGCGCCAGGTGGAGGTCAGGCTGTCGGGCCCCGTAAACTCTGCCTGATGTGCCAGAACCACGTGGATCCAGAGAGCCGCCACCCACTCAGCTGCTCCCACACCATCCACAAAGACTGCATCAGGGTGTGGCTGCAGTCCAGCAAGAACAACTCCTGTCCCTTCTGCCCGGCCAAGTGAACGGCGAGGAACCTCCTCCCAGACTCTAATCAACGCCGCTCCAGCAACTACTCCGATATGTCAACACAGCGTCACGGCAGTTTGTGAAGAAGTCACGAAATTAAATCTGTTTGATTCGTGGACAAAAAACATGTTTTTCAAGACGCTCAGCACGACTTTCAACAACGTATTTTTCGTGCTCTTTCCTACGAATATAAAGCTACACATGTCAACTTCCGCTCCAGTCTTTTCATAATAAAACTACTCGGGTTGAGGAAAAGATCACGGTTTGGGTTAAAATAACACCGGAAGTGCTGTAACTTAAGTACGGAAGTTACAATTATTTGGATTACATACAAATTGATTTTGTGACCATCATGAAAAAATTTGAAATTTGTCTATATGTACACGAATCAATACATTAAATTTCGTGACTATTTCACAAACTGCTGAGCTGAATATGTTCAACAGATGTGCTTTTTTCAAAAGATTTTTTTTGTAAAATACAACCTGCAATAAAGATCAATACATATGATTGATCATGTTATAGCCATTTAGAGCAACAGTTAACACGGTTGGAAAACAATAACCTGCTTTATTCAATACCTTAGTTTGTTTTTCTTACAATTTTCTAAACGTATCAGTGTTTATTGTTTGTTGTTGTCTCATCACATGGAGCCAAACAAGAAGTTTGCCAAAATAAAATTGATATCGGGAAAGTTGTAATTTTGATCAAATAATAAATAAAAACATGTTAACTTTCACTACTTGACTACTTGTGTTTGAGAGAATTGTTGAGGTTTTATATCCAGGCCTAAAGCTAAATATGACATGCTAACAGTTTATCAGTTTAACACGACATATTTCTGACTTTTTCTGACTTTTCTTTCTGACATTTTTCGGAATTTATAGGGACATATGTCAGACTTTTCTTCTGCCTTTTTTCGGACATTTTTATTTTTGATTAGATTACAGCTCATTTAGCGGCAGTTTTCTGCGGCGTTATCCCTCAATACTGGACCAGTTTCAAAAATTGTTGTCCCCATTAGTCAGTTAGACACAAAAACATAGTAAAATAAAACGACGAAGACCAAAAACCAAGATGGCGACGGCCAAAAATCAAGATGGCGACGGCCAAAAACCAAGATGGGGACGGCCAAAAACCAAGATGGCGACAGCCAAAAACCAAGATGGCAACAGCCAATAACCAAGATGGCGACGGCCAAAAGCCTAGATGGCGACAGCCAAAAACCAAGATGGCAACAGCCAACAACCAAGATGCTGACGGCCAAAAACCAAGATGGTGATGGCCAAAAACCAAGATGGTGACGGCCAAAAACCAAGATGGTGATGGCCAAAAACCAAGATGGTGATGGCCAACAACCAAGATGGTGACGGCCAAAAACCAAGATGGTGATGGCCAAAAACCAAGATGGTGACGGCCAAAAACCAAGATGGTGATGGCCAAAAACCAAGATGGTGACGGCCAAAAACCAAGATGGCGATGGCCAAAAACCAAGATGGCGACGGCCAAAAACCATGATGGCGACGGCCAAAAGCCTAGATGGCGACAGCCAAAAACCAAGATGGCAACAGCCAACAACCAAGATGGTGACGGCCAAAAACCAAGATGGTGATGGCCAAAAACCAAGATGGTGACGGCCAAAAACCAAGATGGTGATGGCCAAAAACCAAGATGGCGACGGCCAAAAACCATGATGGCGACTTCCAAAAACCCAGATGGTGACGACCGAAAACCCAGATGGTGACGACCGAAAACCAAGATGGCGACGGCCAACAATAGGGTCCAGGTTGAAAAATACAGATGTTACCCTTTAACACACAGACATAAAATTGATATCGATCTTCTCTTTTCACTCTTACAAAGAAAAGAAATAAGTATATTTCCCTTTAATGTACAGAGGTAAGATTGCATTAACAGTAAACATCAGAAAACAGGAGCCTTCTTACTAAAATACGATCAATTATACGTAATAACAATAAACTATCTGACGTAAAGACCTGGTTTTCTCTTAGTTACAGTAAACACTTCACTATAAATACACTCTATAGAGTCTCACATCCAGACACTCAGACGGAGGTATCAGCCCATAAACACTCCAACAAACAACCTATTGCCTTTTAAAGATTCCCCTCCGAAGACAAACACACACTCTCACATCGTCTCTCCCTGTGGACATCCCAGTCAGCCTTAATGGGAGCGCTGGGCGGTCGATGGGCGAGGTTAAAGGAGCCGTCGCTTCCCAATAAATATCACAACACACACACATACAGTGCTGAAAATGTGTCTATCTGCAGTCCTGTGTGTGGAATAATGACAGTGTGTGTTTGTGAGCTGCTTCCTGTTTACTGTCTGAACGTCCGTCTTTCCTCTAACAAACCCTCCCTCTCTCTCTCCCAGTTTAAAGGTTAGTCTCTCGGACGATTTTACAGGCAGCGGCGCCAATAAAAGCCGCTCGTCTCCCAGTAAAGCTGCTGTAATGAATGAAGAACGCTGCAGAGAATAAAGACAAAACGCTGCCGAGGGCGGAGGAGAGGAGGTGGTGGTGGTTTGAGGAGGTGTTTTCTGTCTGAAGGAACAGACAAATTCACTTACAAATACTGGAGAAAGTTAAATAGTAAAAATGTGTGAGAATTCCCCTAATTGACCCAAATATACAGAAGCCCTGAGAGGCAAGTAAGAAGAAAAAAAAAGGCTGTTTAAAATGTTTTCTCTCTTGTGTTTATGGCTGAAGAACAGGTGGAAAAAGGGTTTGATCATCTTTCTAAGTTCCTTCATTTTTTTTTTTTTTTTCCATCTGTGAAACAGGGGGGGAAAAGTTTTGTCGGCCAAAAACCAAGATGGTGACGGCAAAAAAACAACATCATGATGGCCAAAAACCAATATGGTGACAGCCAAAAACAAGATGGCGACGGCTAAAAACCAAGACGGCGACGGCCAAAAACCAATATCATGACGGCCAAAAACGAAGATGGTGATGGCCAGAAACCAAGATGGCGATGGCTAAAAACTAAGATGGTGATGGCCAAAAACAAAATGGTGACGGCCAAAAACCAAGATGGTGACGGCCAAAAACCAAGATGGTGACGGCCAAAAACCAAGATGGTGACGGCCAAAAAACAAGATGGCCACGGCCAAAAACCAAGATGGCGACGACCAAAATGCCAAACTCGAGGCTTTAAAACGATAGTCCACAAACCAACGGGTGACTGTTGTCGGACGTCTATGGTTGAAGTCTGTGGAAAGTTGCTGATTAGCTAATTTGAAAATGCTAATTAAATTTTCGACCCACTCTGCCGGTCATATTTAAAATCAGTACAGTATGTCTGCTAATCACACTTATTAGTAACGCTGTTAGTCAGCATCTTAACTTGTCTCAGGATGTGTAAATCTTTCCGTCCCACAGCAGAGGCCACAGAGATTACATTATGTTAATTAAATTAACTGTTTAAAAGCACGTTTTAATCCTAAATGACCTGCTGTTGTACCTCCAGAGGTTCCTGTTAAAGATGGTCTGTATTGGTTTAAAACTACTTTTCTCCCCTCTGCAGCTTCGCTGTAGTAGTGTTTTTTTTGTGTTTGGTCGGTGTTATAGATCCGGTGGGGAGCGTCTCCAGGGTTCGGGGGTATTAGTGATGGTCTGCTGTGTCTCCAGTGGATCCTGTGACAGCTCTAATGTCGGTGTGATTTACAGACCGCTGGACAAACAAGCATCATTACCGCAGCCTGTAAACGTGGGCCCGACCGACCGCTCCCAAAGTGGGGTCTGGGGACCCTCGGGGGCCCTCCAGAGGCTCCCGGGGGACCCCTCAGCGAAATGAGAGGGTTTTATTTGACTATTATTTCATTCAGGAGGAGATAACGGACGGAGGGAGAATGAGCGATCAGAGGTTTGAGTCTCTGCCGTCGTCTTCTCACAAAACAATAACTGAGAGACAAACTTTTATGACACGAGGCTCCATGCTGTGATCTTTACTGTCTATTTAAAGGAAAAGTCCACCACACAACACCTTACATGTGGTATATTGGGTCCGTGTTCACTGCATAGAAAATCATTCTTATCAGGTCAGCGTCTTGAGATAAGTTCTGTTATGATTTGATGGTATATAAAAATAAATTGAATTAGGTCATTTTTCTCTGTAATTGAGCGAAAACAAGTAGAAGGACGTTTCTCAATGCAAGAACATTATTTAAACTTTTTTTTCCAATAAAAATCTACTTATTTCAAGTATTTTTTTAAAAGTTTGCTTCATCAAATTTTATTTCTGTTAAATTATCTGGATTCCAGGACACTGAACCGACATTATTCTTTTTTTTGTTTCAAGATACAAACACTTGAAACAAGTAGATGTTTTTAAAGAAAATTATGTTTTTTATTTGTCCTCAATTTTGCCAACTAATCATTTAGTTTATAGAGTTTAGAGTTCGTTTAGAGTTTCTCCACAAAGAATCACACAAAGCACTGCTTTAAATCTGGTGTCTACCAGAGATGTGCTCATAAGTTTCTAAGAAATAAGTCATCCAGCATGAAAAAAACATAAAAAAATGACTAATCGACTAAAGAAATCTTAGTAGACTGAGACCAAAACGACCAATTAGTGTACTAAACGACTAAGAGGGGGCATTATTATCTTTCACAAAACTAGAAAAGGTTTTAGCAACCTCAAACATCAACAACAAACATCAGGTTTTTGGTGTCAAGACTCAGAGGAAGGTTTTTGTGACCTCCTTGTGACCCAGTTTTCGTTCCTAAGAGTCTACAGACTCCAGCTGTTACAGAGCTGTAAAAACCAAGATGGAGATGGCCAAAAACCAAGATGGCGGTGGCCAGAAACCAAGATGGAGATGACCAAAAACCAAGATGGAGATGGTCAAAAACCAAGATGGCGGCAGCCAAAAACCAAGATGGCGACGGCCAAAAACCAAGATGGCGACGGCCAAAAACAAAGATGGCGGCGGCCAAAAACAAAGATGGCGGCGGCCAAAAAACAATATGGTGATGGCCAAAAACCAAGATGGCGACGGCCAAAAACCAAGATGGCGACGGTAAATCAGGTGAATTGTGCAAACTTTGTTTTTTAGTTTCAAGTTAATTTTATTTATATAGCCCAATAGAGTGCTGCAGAGATGGCGTATTTTTGTAGTCCAACCAGGAAGTGATCATCTCCCTGGTTCCTTCCACTAACCCCCAATGGGATTGTTCCATTGGGTTTTGAATTATTGCAGAAAATTAGCTCCGTGGCAAACAAACGTTTATGATATTTACACATTTTGTAAGAAAACCGACTTTTTTAAGACACGTAAAGGCTTCAAAATTCATGAGTGGGATATTTATTGATGTATTTTATGTCGTAGAACAAAACATTAACATCTCTTCGGCTAGTGTTAACCACAGATCTGATTTCAGACATCTACTAAAAAATAAAAAATAATGAAAATTAAGTGCAGATTATTTTTCATTAGTGTCACATTTTAGCTTTAAAACTAGAATCCATCCATCTGAGTGTGGATGTACGGACACTTTTAAAATGTTGAAAATATATCTGATAGTTCTTGTGTGTTTGTTTCTGATGTTTCTGTGCCCTTCTAAAGAAACACAAAGTCACTGGTTTCTGTGTCTCAGTTCAGTCAGTTTAAAACCGCAGAAATGTAAACGAGATGTTATTCTGAGGAGAGAAGCAGCAGTTTATTAGAGAACATCTCTGCTGAAAACCTCCTGCCTCCAAACAAACAACAACTTTTAAGAAAAAAAAGAAAAAAAAAGAAAATCAATCATCTCTCTGAGTTTAACGCTCGTGTATTTTCTGACATTTTCCAGAACGTCGTCAAACAATCTGCCTCATCTCCGGGGTCACAAACTGCCTCTGCAACTCACAAGGAAACTGAGCCCCACTGTCAATTACAGAGGCAAATTAAAATAAGACACCAGTTTACTGCAGGTTATTCATGATGTGTGCTCCCAGTGAGTCGGTCCTCCGGGGACAAACAGTCTGAAGGCCAAACAAACACTTTAACAAGGTACCGCTGCTGTTTTCATGCTCAGAATCAACAAAATCGACTGCGTGAC
The DNA here is from genome assembly GCA_916701645.2 of Sebastolobus alascanus. NCBI lineage: Eukaryota > Metazoa > Chordata > Actinopteri > Perciformes > Sebastidae > Sebastolobus > Sebastolobus alascanus. The sequence continues at coordinate 209,327 of CAKAOJ020000505.1, forward strand.
AGAGGAGCTAAATGCCAAACGGCTGCTGAGGAGCTGAACTGCTGCTGCTGGAGGTCCGTTTGTTTCTGCTGCAGCTGGTTAACAACTGCAATGCTGCCCCCCGCTGGTCCAGCAGGGGAACTACAGTCCAGCAGACAGCAGCACAGCCCAACACCTCAGTCTACTCACTTTACATCAAGGAAACATTTCATGTAATAATGAAAACATCCTGACGATGAAGCCGAGTCAGTATCATCTTTTACATTTTCTAACATATTTTTATCAACTTTTAAAAACTTGATTTTACTGGAATTACTTTAAAGGCAGGGTGGGAGATCTTGAGAAACTAGCAAGAGTACACTTGATTTTTAGCTGGACCGCAGAGGGCCAGTCCTACAAACAGAAAGATGAAGTTACACGATTGGTCGGCCGAGTGTTGGAAGTTTCCTCATTGATCGTTGCTCTTTCAAAATGAAAAAGTGGTAACAGTCCTTTATGCAAATGAGGCTCACGAAACTTGGACCAATCTGTCAAACTAGGCGATCTAGTTCTAAAATGAAACCAGATTCAGCCGTGGCATCATCGCCTATTTCTCTCTTAAAATGTTTTCAGAAGATTGATTAGACGGAATAACAGAAAGTTTACAAGCAGGCCGTCATGTTGTTTGCGGATATCACCATCTTGGTTTTCGGCCGTCGCCATCTTGGTTTTTGGCTGTCACCATCTTGGTTTTTGGCCGTCGCCATTGTGTTTTTTGGCCGTCGCCACCTTTGTTATTGGCAGTCGCCATTGTGGTTTTTGACCATCGCCATCTTCGTTTTTGGCAGTCACCATCTTAGTTTTTGGCTGTCGCCATTGTCGTTTTTTGGCTGTCGCCACCTTGTTTTTTGGCCGTCGCAATCTTGGTTTTCGTCTGTCGCCATCTTGGTTTTTGGCCGTCGCCATCTTGGTTTTCAGCCATGGTCATCTTGGTTTTTGACTGTCACCATCTTGGTTTTTGTCCGTCGCCATCTTGGTTTTTGACCATCATCATCTTGGTTTTGGTCGTCACCAGCTTGGTTTTTGGCTGTTAGGCCGCCATGTTGTTTTCTGTTTGAAACCGTACACGGTCTAGATATATACTTGGTTTGGACTGATTTTTGTTAAAAATGATCCAGCCGAAAAAACGAGCCCATATTTCCAACTCTTTTCCAATGAAAGTAGCTAGCAGCACTAGCTGCTGAGCTCCAAAAGCCTAGATATAAAACAATAAAGATATAAAACTGTTTTATATCTATGTCTAAAAGTCCATAAATTTAGAGAGAAAGTCACCAAGTTGGCAACACTGACAGTCCATCGCTTCAGGCCTCCCTCCAAAGACACTCACCCACTATTATGATTATGAACATAAACATATCATAATGAACGTCCAAACACGTCCCAACAACAACAAAAAAATCAGTTTATGCTTATTATGTTTGTTGATTCATATACAGCGAAGCTTCATGAGAAATGGACGTGGTTGTTGTTTGACTCACTTCTGACAGAAAGCTGGAGGTTAAAATAAAGAATAGTTGTAATATTTATACAGTATAAATGTATGAAGAGGATGAAATAGTGACCAGAAAGCTCTGGAAATAAAACTTTTTCTTCCTCATCACAGTGATGATAAACAGTTGTGTCTTTTCTTTCTTTGAGTTCACAGAGCTTCATCAGTTTTAATCTACAACAGAGTATCGATGATATCTGTTCACCTGCCAATATTACTGCTGAATTATAAATATTGTGTTCATAATATAAACACTGAACTTCACTAACAAGCTCAACTGTCACATAATGAGGGAAGAGCTGTTCTTTCACTTCACCACCTGGATTTATCTTACTGGAAAAATCCTGTTTACACCATAGACTGTATACAAGAAGTGGACGTAGTCACCGTGACGTCACCCGTTGGTTTGTGGACTGCCGTTTCGAAGCCTTGGGTTTGACATTTTGGCCATCGCCATCTTGGTTTTTGGCAGTCACCATCTTGGTTTTTGGCCATTGCTTTTGGCCGTCACCATCTTCGTTATTGGCTGTTGCTATCTTGGTTTTCGGCAGATACCAACTTGGTTTTCAGCCTTGGCCATATTGGGTTTTGGCTGTCGCCATCGCCATCTTGGTTTTTGGCTGTCGCCATCTTGGTTTTGTGGATGTTGTTTTTGGCTGTCACCATACTGGGTTTTGGCCTTCGCCATCTTGGTTTTTGGTCATCACCATCTTGGTTTTTTAGCCATCGCCATCTCGGATTTTGGCTGTCGCCATCTTGGTTTTTGGCCATCGCCATCTTGGTTTTTGGTCATCACCATCTTGGTTTTTTAGCCATCGTCATCTCGGATTTTGGCTGTCGCCATCTTGGTTTTTGGCCATTGCCATCTTGTTTTTTTGGCTGTTGTTTTTGGCTGTCACCATCTTGGTTTTTGGCCGTTGCCATCTTGTTTTTTTGGCTGTTTTTTTAAGTCATGTGATGCCAACAACAGGTTCTCATGTTTGGACGAGAGAAGACGGTTAATAATGTAAAGAAGATCTGGTGTTTCTAAGTTTTGGGTCGTGATGAAGAACATGGAAGACAGAGTTTGGCTCTTTGTAGGAAAACAAACCGCCTTCTTGTTGAGGCCAAAATGCAAATGGCAAGTTTGATCTGCATGTAAGCGAACGCCTCGTGTCCGTCTGAAGGCCTCCGTGGAAGACGAATGGTGTTTATCAGCCCGTCTGGAATCACACAGGACGCCGTCTAATTACCTTTTTTCTTAAAGGTTGTATTTATTAGTATCCATCATCGCTGTTGTTACATCAATTAATGCTGTTGACGGGCTGAGGAATTGTCACCCTCTTCCCCCTCACCTCCTCGCCCCCCCTCCATCCTTCACAGGCAGAAGAACCTCCTCTCCTCTCTTTGGCATTAAAGGCCTGTCATCCCAGCATGCCGCGGGGCCCCCGGCCCCAGCCCAGCGGTGTCAATTAAATTTGATTGACTGAGTAAAAGAAGCACACAAATAAGCCAAAACAACAGACACAAAAATCTATACATGACTCCTCCACCCCCCCCCTCGCCACCCCGCCACCCCTCCGCCCCGGCTGTCAAATCAAGCGCTTGTCTCGTCCGTTTTCGTGGCGTGTGCCGCGGACGTCCGCCGCGAGACAACCGCCTCTGTATGTGTGTGTGAGCATCACCAAACGCACCGCTCGTCCCGTCTGCACCGCCCGCCCCCTTAAACCCCCCCCCCCCCCTTCACCAAACACCCTCTCCATCCACACAAACCAATTAGCGGCTCTGGAGCCTCGTCCACGCCGCAGAGCAGAGGCCCTTGGGTATCGACTCAAACTGTTGTCCAATAAATGAGGTCTAATTTATCAGTTTAACTTCACCCCCCTGAAAGAAAGGGAGGAAAGAGGAAGAGAGAGGGTGGGGGAAAAAAAGAAAACAAATAGCTCTTGTTTTTTGTTACATGAACTGGCGAGGAGCGTTCCTGATAAATCCTGCGTTCTTCACATTTCACGTCCTCGTTTCTCTCCGTGTTGTTTTGCTAATTGTGAGCCGGTGAGCTCATGTTTCATATTCGCGGCGATGATTGAGGGACGCTATTAGAGTAAACCCCATTAGTCTCCGTGGGGAAGCGGCCGACCCTGCGTGGGAACCATCAAAGGCCAATTTGCTACCCAAACACCATAAATCCTGCCCCGTTAAGTGACTGTTTTTGATGCCGCTGAAGCGCGCGGAAATAAATACACGCTCCGTTATGTATTGTCCATTAAATTACCAGAGAGCACAATTCACACACGACATCCATCTCGATCAGCGGTGGTCAAAAGTGGGGTCCAGGGACCAGCAGAGGGCCTCTGACGACGTCGGAGGAGGTCTCAGTGAAAGTACAGACAGCTTCAGTCATTACTGAAAGAGCCTGAAGTTCTCAAACTTTAGAACTTTGTAATCAATCAAGTCTCATATCAGATTTTTAGCTGCGACTAGCAGCTCTATAGCTGCTCTGTCCGTTGTTTGGTCGATAAAAATTTCCCCTTTGGCGTCCGCAGTTTTCGCCCTATAGGAGGCTGAAATTTAGAGGTCGAGTGTTTGTGAGGCTGTTTAAATCATAGACTGTATATAAGAAGTGGACGTAGTCGCCATGACGTCACCTATTGGTTTGTGGACTGTCGTTTTAAAGCCTCGAGTTTGGCATTTTGCAATCTTGGTTTTCGGCCGTCGCCATCTTGGTTTTTGGCCGTCGCCATCGCCATCTTGGTTTTTGGCCGTCGCCATCTTGGTTTTTGGCCGTCGCCATCTTGTTTTTTTTGTCGTCACCATCTTGTTTTTTTTGTCGTCGCCATCTTGGTTTCTGACCGTCGTCATTTTGGTTTTTGTCCGTCGCCATCTTGGTTTTTGACCGTCACCATCTTGGTTTTTGACCGTCGTCATTTTGGTTTTTGGCCGTCGCCATCTTGGTTTTTGGCCGTCGCCATCTTGGTTTTTGGCCGTCGCCATCTTGGTTTTTGGCAACCAGAAGTGACAGGAGAGGGTGGAGGTACAACCGAACGCTGAATAAGACATTTTTTGTTATAATTAACTTCTATGAATTGAAAACACACTGTGATTAAAGGGTTAAAGTTTTAAGACCAAAACACGGACAACTCCCAGACCGGACAACGCCGTGGTAGCGACCTGTCAATCACAAGGTAGCCCCGCCCTAAAGCATCCCCTGCTTTATGGTCTATCTGACTCTAAATGGGACCATAATTTACTAAATGAACATCATGCTGTATTGAAGAAGACTTGAAACTAGTGATTGAGACCATAAACTCATGTTTACAATGTTTACTGAGGTAATAAATCAAGAGAGAAGTAGGCTCATTTTCTCAGAGACTTCTATACAATCAGAGGAGTCGCCCCCTGCTGGCTGTTAGAGAGAATGCAGGTTTAAGACACTTCAGCATTGGCTTCACTTCTCAGACCCGGAGGTAACCCACTGGTGTGGATGCATGCACGTACGTGGTCGCCGCTATGGCAAATTCGGTTGGTTGACAGTTCAGTTTTCGTTTCGGATTTAAAGCAAGGGTTTAAGGCAAAGAGATTCATAATTTCCACCTGTATCAAGTAGATCTACTGTGTTTTGACTCATAATACTACTGAAGTAAAAGTACTGAGTTCAATACTGTAATACTGACGTGTGGCGAGGCAGCAGACGGAAGCAAGTTTCAAGTATTTGCTAGTTGGGTTTCATCAAAAGAGAAAAGAGATGAAACTCTGGTGTTTGTTTTTTTTACAACAGCCGCCATTTTGGACTGAAAACGCTTATTGTATTAATAATATTTTATAGTTCAACACAGGCCATTTCAGTAGAATATGACAATAGAATATAAACAACATTGTTTTACTTTTGTGCGGCACTTTGTAGGCGGACGTTTTACTGGCGTCCGGTAAACGCTTTCAGTCCAAAATGGCGGAAGTGTAGCTCTGCTGCTGGGCGCTGATGTTACAACACAGGAGTTGACTCTCACTTCTTATCAATATCCATCTTTGATAGAGGTGAACTAAAGACTAAAGGCTTCCTGGAGGAATGAAAAATGCATTAAAAGAATGGTATTTTTTTTAAAGTATAGTGTTAAAGTGAGTATTGTGTAATGAACACCTGGTAGACATGAGAACATGCAACAGAAGTGCTCCACTGAAAATGAGTTAAAACATGCAAAAACACCTGTGTGGTGCTTTAATGTCAAATAAAGGCAGGTCACTACAGTATGTACAAAAAACATCTGTGGGAGGTCAAGAAAAGTCTGTGATTAAAAATCCTGATTACAATATTTATGAAATATTGCCCCGATCACGACGCTCTTATTCAACAGTTTCCAAAAAGTTTATTTTTCTTCACAACAGCTTCAACAAACAGAAGAGCAGCCGTCTGTCTCTGTACACGCTGGCTAGTAAAAAAACCGTCTCCTTCGACAGTCACTGATATTGCGTCTCATTTTATTTTCTTTGTGTCGGCGTTGAGAGTTAAACATCCGAGTCGATGCAGCAACACTGAAGAGTTCATTAAAGAGACAACAAACAGGAAGAGTTCAGTTCGTCTCCTCTGTTAGAACGACGGTTCCTTCGTCCTCAACGATGAAGACGCTTCAAAATAAAATAAACTGCATTTCAGAAACAATCTCATCTACACCATCGACCCTCAGACTGGAAAACTCTGGTTGTTGAGGGTGATGGAGTCTGGACATTTTACTTGGTAACAACTTCCTGGTGACACTTTATTTTACGAGTCTGTAGTTTCTTATTAATTGAATTAAGCAAAATATTCTGCTATTTCTCTTAATTATGTGGAGTTAAGAATTACTTGTTTAAAAGCTCAATTTAAAACCAATTAATATTTATTCATATTAATTTATGATTGGAAAATATATCCTTTAAATTAGGGATGCACTGATACCGATATCGGGCTGATACTGACTCAAACAGTTGGATCGAATATCGGTGACAATGGGGCCGATCTATTTAATTAAACTCTACGTTTATACTGTATACTATATACATTATAAACTGGAATTTTAATTCCTGTTTAAGTTTTGACCAATTTGTTGAAATTTAATTGATTGAACAACATATTAAAAGAAAACTTTATGACATATATTAATGAATAATATATGCACATCTATGGTTCTGACACATTGGGCCTCATGCAGGAAGCGATATAAGAACAAATTTGATCATATTTTTGTTTGTATCCACGAGTTGTTCTTATTTTGTTGGTACCCGTTGATTTCTGGGATTTACCAGTGTTTTCTAATTTCTGCTCTTTTTTTTTAGGTAAGAGGACATTTTACATGTGGTCAAGAGCAAGAAAAAAAACATCTTGTTTTCATAGTCCACAAATTGTTTGTCCAACGCAAGGAAACATAATTTTGAGGAACATAAAAAAAGCATGAATATCATGTAATAAAAAATTAGGTTATTATATGTTTTAGGGTAATTCTAAAGAAATACTAATGGGCCGTTGATCCAAATTAAGACTATAAAAACCTTTGGATGATACTGCGTGGCTTACATGCTGCTATTTGATGCTTTATGATTTTCCTGTAAAGCCAGTACTGACGTTCTGGAAAATCACGTTAACTTAGTTTAAGTTTATTTAACAGTACCAGTAACAGTATTAATATGTCTCTTATCTTATTTTATCGTTGTTGTTCTTCTTCTTCTTCATACAGCATTTCTTTTCCTCCACTTCTTGAGCATGTGCCAGAGTATTTGCTCACGGCACAACACCTGTACTTATAGTGTTTAGGGGGCGTTACCTATGCTAATAATGAACAATCGGCTACACACCTCCAATTAATGATCAAGTGGGTCGTTTGCTGCATCTGGAGTTGACTTCTCTTATTGTTTCTCCTCACAGAAAATATAAGAGAAATATAAGAGAAATATAAGAGAACGTTGCTGCATGAGGCCTGATTGAATTTGAATTAAATGTTTAAACCTACAGAGAGTTCATCTGTTAACATGTCATGAAGAATAGAAAACAGCCATAAAGAACATTTTTGCTATATTTCAATGTATAATCCCAACTACCAGATATTGCCTCACTGAGATGTGAACACTGGATAAGAGCTTCAGATATCAGCCTCAGTCTTCTAGTTTCCGGCTTTGAGACAGTTTGTAAAACTTCTCTCTCTTTAGAGTTCATATGATCGTCCGCTGTAGAAGGTGCATCTTTAAACCTCCCCGTCTCAAACACATCACACAACTAAAGTCTACTTCATGCCAACAAAATACTGCATAGATAATAAAATAATAATTAAAAAAAAAAATGTGTGGAATAAAAAGAAATTAAATACTATATATACTGTGGTTTTAAAACTATTTGTTGTGCTGGTGCACGCTAACCACGTGCGTGATTATAACCACATTTTTTTTTTAAATTTCAAAATCATATAACTGTGTGCATAAACATAAACATAAATACTTCATAAGTTCGTCTTTAGTGTAGGTCAGTAACAGATAAACAGAAACCTTATTTGATTTGACACTTTTTTTTGGTTTGTTTTAGACCGATGAACTTTGTTACCAAAAATAAAATCAAACTATAAAAGTTGTGTTATGGAGATGTGAGATTAATCTGCTGGATGCTGATTAATACACGAAACACACTTCAGGTTCTTCTCGTCTCTGAATAACGCCATCAAATACACGAGTTTCTGTTTTTGTCTTTCAGTCGTAAACTGTAGAAAAACCATCAAAAGTCAAACGTCGGAGGCAAAGAACATGAGAAACTTTATGGTGAGCAGGTATATAAACACTGAAGTGTGAGGAAATACTGTTAAAAATGAAACTGGTTATTGGATAAAGTTCATACTTGACCTTTAGGATGGTAGTTTAATAAAATAATCTTAACTCACGGTCTGTTTAGTGGTTTCTTTTAGAGCTTAAACACTCAGCAGTTGGTTTCTATTTAATTGTCAAGCAAATTTTAAGCCAAATTTTAGCCTAAAAATATCGAGATATTATATATGTCATATCGATTCATATGTATCGCGATAATTTTTTTACGTTTTAAAAATAGATGTTTTAATGCCAGAATCGATATATTTGCTTCATCTGAGTCTATGTGGAGGTAGAAGGAAGTTACCGCTTTTATTGTGGTAGTCTGAGTAACGTGACGTCATATCCGTTCCGTATCCGTCAACCAAAACAAACCTCAGAAAGTATAAAACGTTGGAGGGTCGTCGTGGATACGACCTGCACCCTCACATGTTAAATCCAGCGTGGTAAACACTACACATCCAGTAAAGGATGGAAACACTTTGGGTTTCACACATTGACAGGAAAAGCAGAGCTAGACATCACTGCTAAAGCTGCTTGCTAACTTCTAAAAAAGGCCAAAATAAGTCCGAACAAAGGCTGAAAAAAGTCAGAAAAAGAGACAGAAAAAAGGCCGAAATATGTCCCAAAAAAAAGGTTTAAAAAAGGCAGAAATATGTTCAAACAAAAGTCCGAAATGTGTTCGAAAAAAGGCTGATATACGTCTGAATAAAAGTCTGAAATGTTTCCGAAAAATGCCTGAAAAATCTCCCAAAAAAGGTGGAAAAATGTCTGCAAAATATCTGATAAAAAGTGCGAAAAAGTTAGCAGGAAACGTTATCGTATCGCGGTAACGTTGCGGTCGAGCCGGCCGTCGCTCTCGTCTCCGTGGTCAAATGTCTCCGACGCTACAACTGTAGAGCACCCATATACTGACATTTATGTTAAATGCATTGAAACGGCCCCGATGGAGCTGACCATGGATGGATAAAGAGAACGGAGCTGACGGGAGAGCTAGAGACGGCCTTGGAGAAGTTAGAGGAAGTATACACGTGGGACTACGTCCGCTTTTCAAAATAAGGTGTTAACAAAGGGAACTGTATATTCAAAATACATCTATGGAAATAAGATTGATTGGATTATATTCACCAGAAGTATAAAACATTACATGTCCCTTATAAATGAAAGAGGAAAATTATATAATATTTATAATAAATAATTCCTGACAATTCCTGATATATTTGACTTCAGGACATCTCTGACTACATACAGGCTGAAAATCAAACATTTTTACTGGATTCATTTAGATATTTTCCAAAGTAAAAGTCCCTAGAAGTGTATGAGTCATCTTTTTCCCTTCAAGGTCTAGTGTTAAAAAAGTTAACAAAAATCACAATAAGCGTAATATTGAATCACAATACTGTGAATCAGGAGATAGGTGAATCTTTCCAGCCCTAGTATTTATGAAAAATCCTTTACATAAGTTGAAATTATTTGAGTATTTTGCATGTTTGTTCAACACTAATTATCTGTATATAAATGATAGTTTCAGGGATATAAAAACCATATAGGTTATAAATATTATTGTGAGCTTTAGTTCAGTCAAACAATGTTCTGATAATACTGATAATGTTGTTTTGTTTTTATTTGGGTTTAAAATGATTTAGTTTTGGCACTACAGTTCCCATGGTGGTGATGTAAACAGGAAGTATCTAAACACTGATATTAGGCTGTATTTGTTTATGTTTTTAATAAATATATGATTTCTGAGTGGATTTATGGACGTTTATCCGTCACTGCTACCGTTTAGATGTAGATTTCTCATGTTGCTTGCCTCCTGCTGTTTGCTGTGTTGGTTCTGTGTTGGTTCTGTGTTGGTTCTGTGCTCCAGTAGAACCAGTTGGTTAAACGTTACTGGTCCTGCTCTTCCCCTTGGCCCCCCCCCCTCCTCCTCCTGGGCTGCCTTTACTCTCTGACTTCCTGCCAGGTGAGTTCTGACAGGTGGAGCCCGACTGACCCCCCCCGTTGTTGTTGCTGTGGTTTGTGTTTCCGCTCAGCGTCTCCATGATGGAGCGGAACGCCCCGAACGGCCGCTTGCTCTCAGAGCTTCCTGTCGGAGTCCTCTCCTTCCCATGATGCACTTTGGTCTGCTCCGCCTCCGGATTGGAGCTCTTGTGGACCTGCTCGTCGAAGGTGACCCTCAGTTTGAGGTTCTGGGACGTCTTCCTGCGAGACGAGGGCGACTTTAGGGCGCTCTTGGGGCTGGTGGCGACTTTCTGTCCGTCGTGGAGGTCGTCTGGTGTTTTACCGTCTGCCGCCTCGGGGTCGCTGGAGGTCGGGGACGGGTTCACGCCGACGCTGTCCGCCGACTTTGACCCGCTGAGAGGAAACGCCAGCTTCCTCTCAGCCGTGGAGGAGGAGGAGGAGGAGGAGGAGGAGGGGGGGGGGACGCTCTTCTTCATCGTCAGGTTGAGGTGGTTTGACGCTGGCTCCTCCTCTGCGATTGGCAGGTGTGACGGCCTATCAGGTCGCAGTGTGTTTGACGCCGAGGCTGCTGGGTTTTTACCGTCCTCCGGAGGATAACCGTCTGAGTCCGACTCGCTCAGAGAGCGCTGCATGATCTGTTTGAGTCGGGCTAGTTTGAGCTCTCTCTTCTCAACCAGCCCCGTCCTGCGGGGCCCGGTGGACCCGGTGGACCCGGTAACCACGGTAGCCCCGGTAGCCCCGGTAACCCCGGTGCCGCCCGCCGGAGGCAGCCTCTCCCGGGGACACAGCGTGTCCGACATGTCCTTCCCCAGCAGCTGCCTCAGCACCGGGTCCGGGCCCGCTCCGGCCTGACGGACCAACCAGCCGTCAGCTGCAGTCGCCTCCGCCGTCAGCATCATCTCTGGCCACGCCTCCACTGAGGGCTGCTGGGAGCTGGAGTCCAGAGAGGGAGGGAGACGTTACCCTTCACTTTATCATGGTTTAAATATGTATGTTAATGTATTTAATCATCATTACTAGTACTACTACTACAACTACTACTACTACTACTACTACTACTACTACCACTACTACTACTACTACTACTACTACTACTACTACTACCACTACTACTACTACTACTACTACTACTACTACTACTACTACTACCACTACTACTACCACTACTACTACTACTACTACCACTACTACTACTACTACTACTACTACTACTACTACTACTACTACCACTACTACTACTACTACTACCACTAGTACTACAACAACTACTAACACCCTCACTACTGCTACCACCTTTACTACATAGGAATACTACTATTACTAGTAGTAGTACTGGCTTTTCTACCAGAATACCTTTATCAAAACTGCTTTTTATGAAACTACTGCAACTGTTCCTACTACTACTACTACTACTACTATAACTACTAATACTATAAAATCTGCTACTATTACCAATACATGGGGTCTGTGTAATTAAGTAACTAAGCTCTGAAACAGCCTTATACCGTTAAAATTACTGTATTAAATCAAATAATTAAATATGTAAAACACTTTAAAACTGCAATAATTGTAATAAATAAAACAGAGTACTAGTAGTAGTACTTCTTGGCCTGCTTGTTGCCTAAGGGCTGGTTCAGGTGGTGGATTTAAGCCGTCTCACCTGAAAACTGCTGTAACTGCTGCCATCACGTGCTTTCAATACTGCCGCCGTCACCGCCGCCGCCGCTCATATCTGAGGCTCTGTTACAAGTTTCTTCTCTGAGACTGGCGTATTCTTGCGGGGGAGCGACAGCTATCGCTGTGGCGGCTGCGCTGTTTTCCAGCACTGACAGTTTTTCTCTCTCAGACCTTTCCTCTCACACCTTGACTTCTCTCGGTCAGGTGATAGCTTGTCTTATTCTGTGGTTTTGTAGCCGTCACAGTGGAGGAGAAGAAAACTTATCGTGGTATAAAAAGCCGTAGCGGTGGTTGTAAGATACCACGATAGAGACCTAGATGTATGTGTGTGTGTTACCTTGGTGATCTGGAAGGCGTCCCCTCCGCCGGGTCCATCAGTCTCTGCAGTTGTTTCTGTAGAGTTATCCTCTCTGCTGCCTGTCTGCATGACAACACAACACACAACAGGATTAACTCTTCACGGATTTAGCGTGACGCTGTGTCGCAAAAGTCCGTCAGCGTTGAGATTCTCCTGACGTCGTTGAATCAGAAATGGAGGAATAGATTGTAGTAAAGTAAGTAGATTGTATAAATAATAAAAATACATATAAATGTAAGATAAATACTGCCGTATTTATGCCCAGATGACGTCATGTTGAGTGTTGATGGAGCAGCTGTTACAGCCTGGTACTGATCCAACCAGACTCCATTCAGAAAACAAGCGTTTTAAAAGTTGTTTGCTTGTTGTCATGGTAACGGACCTGACAAAGCATCAATTCAGACTTTTTACTAATCAGCATCATTATGGAGTTATTTCGGCATCATTTTGATCCGTTTACAACAACGTCGCTGCCGTATTTATGCCTAGATGACGTCATGTTGAGTGTTGATGGAGCAGCTGTTATAGCCTGGTACTGATCCAACCAAACTCCATTCAGAAAACAAGCATTTTAAAAGTTGTTTGCTTGTCGTCATGGTAACGGACCTGACAAAGCATCAATTCAGCCTTTTTACAAATCAGCATCATTATGTAGTTATTTCGGCATCATTTTGATCCGTTTATTGCAATCAAAACTGTTTGTTTTGGGTTCATACCGCAGTAGCGACGTGTTTCTTGCTAGATACAGTCAGTGTAATAACACTGGATGTGAATACAGCTCGCCGCCGGGTGATGTTATGAACCCAGACACGACGGCGTTTGGTTTTCTAACATATCTGGGACTTCACCAACATGTACAAAGCAGCAGCAGAGGTTCTTTCTTCCATGGTTGATGTGAGGAAATGGAGGAAAGAAAAGTTGTTGGTATCCATGGAGACGAGCTCCTCCTCCTCTCCGGCCCGTTGAGCGCGAATGAACACAAATGATACCGTCGGTCCAACTCGCGCGAGTAAAGCGAAGCGAAAATTCGCTGAATGCAACAAAAGAATAACAATAACTAAAAGAACACAATAAAATACAGTAACTGAAAACACCAGTAAAACCACAGTAACTTACTCATTGAGCTGTTTGGTGAGTTTAACGACCTGCGAGGCCAACGACATGCAGGTTTCCACGACAACCAGGTACCGAGCGCAGGTGGTGTGTCCCTGCCGCTCGGCACTCTGGGAAGGCCGCTCTCCCTGCTGGTTCTGGACCGTCACGTTGGAGCCGTACTCCACCAGAGTCTGGACACACACAGATAAATCATTACTGAGTTCTGGCTATACGTCAGACATGTTGACTCTTGTTTCCAAGTAAAATTAAAAATATTTCCATTTTTATTAGTATTTAACTCTGTGTAGTAAAATATTCTCCCCACAGCACAGATCTACTCGGCTCTGCTCTTTTATCAACAACAGATCTTTAACTATTTTGATTGTCGGCCCGGCGAGCCAACAGGAAGCAGACAGGACTGATAACATCCGCCTCTCCTTCAGCAGGCTGAGCCACCAACCAGGATATAAAAACACTCTGCTTCCACTGCAGGAACATGAGCTTCACACTGTAAAACACGTTTTAAAATATAATACATGCATCGTCTTTATAAGTGGGAGCAGAGCCTGGAAAAATAAAGGCTAAAATGTTACATTAATAATAACATTGGCTTTAAATTGTGTTCTGTATCACTGTATGGAGGACAGACACTGCCAAAATAAAAGATATATGAATAAATAAATAAATGACTCAATAAATAAATATATCATTAAATGCAGCAAAACTACTATTAAAAATAAATGTAGCCATTCATTAATTGATAAATTGTGACATAAACTGATATTTCTTTTTTAATTTGTTTCTTTATCTTTGTATTAATTCCCTTATTTATTTATTCTTCTGTTTAATTTTCCCTTTTATTTATGTATTTATTTTTATTAATTTTTTAATGTATTTATTTATTTTTGCACACGTTGACTGACAGCCCCCTCATTTGCATAATGCGGCAGAAATGCATAAAGAAATGTATAAAGGAAAGAATAAATAAGGGGTGAAATGCAAAGGGAAAATCGTGCAGAAATAAATAAGTACACACATTTAAAAATAAATATAAAATAATAAAAATTAAAAGCAAAAATAAATAAATACAAATAAATGCAAAAACAAATAAATACATTTAAAAATGAATAAAAAATAAATATATAAATATATAAAAGGGAAATTAAACATAAGAGTAAATAAATAAGGGAATTAACACAAAGATAAATAAATAAAGAAGCAAATTAAAACAGAAATATCAATTTATGTCACATGTTATCAATTAATTAATGGCTACATTTATTTTTAATATTATTTTTGCCACATTTAATGACATATTTATTTATTGAGTCATTTATTCTTTATTTTTTTATTTTGGCAGGTTCTGTCCTCCCTATCACTGAGCTGTAGGTTAAGAAAGTTAAGTGATGGAGTGGATGTTAAATGATCTAATGAAACCACAGCTGGCTGAGAGTTGGCTGTTAGCCTCCAGCGGTACACACCTGTATACAGGTGAGGTGTCCGTACTGAGCGGCCACGTGGACGGCGGTGTTTCCGTTCTGGTCGACTTCGTCCAGAGAGATCGCCTGTTCCTGCATGAACTGAAGCAACCACAGCAAGACCTTCTCCTGCAGAGACAGAGAGGGAGACTTCACTTCAGCTGGTCTGGCCAAACATGAAGTCAAAGGACTTGATTGGACAAGTTTGGTGATGTCATCCAGACCTTTGAAGGACCGGTGGATGTTCGAGCTCGTTGGTGTGTGTTTGTATTCATGTGTGTGTGTTTCTACCTGTCCATAGCGGCCAGCGTAGTGGATCAGACTGGGATGCTCTCTGGTGCAGCTCAGCTCAGCGATGGCCTCCGTCTCACTCACCATCCACCTCACACACTCCAGGTGACCGTTCTATAACACACAGTACACACAGTTAACAGGTTACAGTAATCACCAGGTGGTTTATAATCCGTCATCCCGTTAATCTGAGTGAATAAACAAAGCCAGTCAGGACTCGGCTGCCCAGCTTGTCTCCTGATAACACACTTCCTGTCTGGCTTCCACAGCAGCGGAGCAAACACAACAGCAGTTCTGGTGCTCATTGTGAACGTCCCGCTGCTGCCAACAGAGCTGATGGAAATGTTTATCAGAAATCTCCATGTGACCTCACTGACCAGCTGCCAACAGCCAATCAGCATGTCCTTCTGAGCTTACAGATGTTTTTTCTTTTATTTCCATCTGCAGGCGCAACATGGAAAAATTGAGCTGATTTTTTATTTTTGCCATTTTAAGCTGCACCGGAGCAAATATATTTACATCAGACGGAGTGAATACACAGCTAAACTAAGGTTGAGGATGAAGCTGCACAATCAACATCCATTAAAAGTTTTATTAAAGATATTAAATGAAAAACATCCCTCTTAGATTCTTCTCCATTCTCCATTTTAAGCTTCCCAATTCTCTAAATCACTGGTTCCCGACCCCCACTAGGGGTCGCCAAAGACACTGAATTTAAAAAAAAATAAGTCTATTAAGTATGTATGATTGTTAGAAATAAAAAAAAAAAATACATAATACAGACAGATAATTGTATTAAAAGTTCCTAAACATAACAGGAAAACTCATCTCTGATGCAACATTCACAGGAAATAATCTGCTCAAAATTCATCCAAATCGCTCGTTTTACACAAACTTCCCTATTTGGTTTAATTGTACAGTTTATCAGTTGTTCTGTACCGTTATTGTTATACATTGAATATAATATGAAATATACTTTTTTGTTGGGACATTTTTCGATTTTTTTTTTCTTTCTTTTTTTTGACATTTTTCAGACATTTTTCAATTTTTTGGGACATTTTTCAGACCTTTTTTTGGACATTATTACGGACTTCTTTTTTTTTTGGGACATTTTTCAGACTTTTTTTTTTCTTTCATTTCTTTTTGATATTTTTCAGACTTTTTTCAAAAAAAAAATTCGACATTCAAACTTATTTTTTTTTTTACATTTTTCAGACATTTTTTCAGACATTTTTCGATTTTTTTTTTTTTTTTTTACATTTTTCAATAATAATATGAAATATACATAAAACATATCACAGTCAGTTTACTGGGTCCCTCATTCATTGTGTTTAAAGCCAGTATTCCTGCACGTTACCTCCTGCAGATAAAGATCAGTCCACACTGATATTATTAGTATTATACTATATGTAGAACTCCAGAGATGGCTGTGTAGAAGCGGGTCGACCCGCGGTGGTCCGGCAGGTTCGGGTTGGCCAGGAGGAGACGTGAGAGAGAGAGTCGGTGTGTTGCGCTAATTCTTGTCTCATTTGTGGTCTGATGAACAGTAAATTCATTCAAATTCAGCTGTTTTGGAAACTACTGTAGCTGGTTTCATCTAAACTGGTTTGAAAAGCGATGCAATCTGGTTGCCACGGTAATGAATTACGTATGACTATTAACCACACCCCCATTCTCTGTTTGAGAAAGAACCAGGAAAAAGGAGGTAACACTGTCTGCAGGGGGGGGGGGCTTTAAAGTTGACACGTTGCATTGGGAGTAAACACACAGACTGACCTTGACTCCCAGGCCAGCGGGGGTGAGCTGCTGGTTGTTGCGTTCGTTGAGGCCGTCCTCCCCCATCAGAGAGGTGAGATGCTGCAGACAGTCGGCGTGACCCTGACAGGCCGAGATGTGCAGCAGGTTGTTCCCGTCCTCGTCTCGGATCAGCTCCAGGTTGTCTGCTGCCAGGTGAGGCTGCAGGAGGAGAAGAAGAGAAGAAGAGGTGAGGACAACATCAGATTACATTGTTCAGACATTTTTTATTTTTTTGGACAATTTTCAGAATTTTTGGGTATATTCTTGGACATTTGTCAGACTTTTTTCGATTTTTTTTGTTTTTTCTTTGCATTTTTTGGACATTTTTCAGACTTTTTTTGGGACATTTTTTGAAGTTTACAGACTTTTTTATGGGACATTTTTTCGAACTTTTTTTTTTTTCTTTTTTTTTGACATTTTTCAGACTTTTTTTTTCGACATTATTCAAACTTTTATTTATTATTTTTTACATTTTTCGGAATTTTTTCAGACTTTTTTTTAAAAATTTATTTTGACATTTTTCAGACTTTTTTGGGGACATTTTTCGAACTTTTTTTTTATTTTTATTTTTACATTTTTCAGACTTTTTTCTTATACCTTTTTTTCGTTTTTTTCAGATCAGATGTTTTAGATTCTCTTCCGTTGGTCAGAAGCGTGACGACCCCCCCCCCACTCACCAGCAAAGAGATCTGTCCCTCTCTGACGATGTTGATGATGTTCTGGTTCTTCTTGGTCTCCTCGTCCACCTCCCCTCCTGCTCCTGCACCTCCTCCGAACCCCCTGCCTCCTCCGCTGCCTCCTCCTCCTCCTCCTCCTCCTCCTCCTCCTCCTCCTCCTCCTCCTCCTCCTTGTCCAGGAGCCCAGGGCTTGGAGGCGTCCTGCCTGCCCACGCTGCACCCTGGCATGGGGAACATCATGCTGGCCCCCCCTGGAGGCTCCACGCTGGTTCTCTGGCTCTGGGAGTCTGGGTAGACCCGCGCAGACAGCAACTTGTCTGGAAGTCATCATTCAAACAAGTCACATCACATCAACCAGGAAAGGGTTAAACAGAGAAGAAGAAGAGCTGACGGTACCTGCATCAGAGAAAGAGGAGAGGGAGGAGGAGCAGCTGAGGAGGCCGGAGGAGAGCAGCTCCGACTGGTAGCCTCCTCCAGCTGAGGAGCGGTGGAGGTGGTGGAGATCTGGATCCATGGACTTGGACTTCCTCAGGTCGGACCACTTCACCGGAGACAGGACACAATACTGCAGGAAACACATGATTCAATAATTCATTAATAAAGCTCATATTTATTGTTTGCAAAGACGATGTTATAAAGTATTTTATATCCAGCATTGTTTACATCCATGTTTACTAGCTAGCGGTCTTCTTCTTCTTCCCTGTTTCTGCTGGTGCATTGCTGCGTTTCTTGGTGCCCAACTGTCAAAATTTGCAATAAAAGAAAACAAAATGGCTGCATAAATATATACATAACATATATAGAAATACTTTAACTGATGTAATTGTTTCACACCAATATCGGGCTGTCAAAGTTAACACAAATTCGTTTTAACACCACTAATTTCTTTTACGCATTAACGCAATCGATCTTTTGGAGGTTGTAGCGGGGTCAGTTTAAAAGCTAGAGTGAAGATACTGGTATCATAGTAAACTATAAAACCTGATGAATCCATCGGTACCAACCAGGTCAGACTAGCTTGTCATGAAGGAGGTTAAATAACGCTCCGAACTTACACTAAATTTTGTTGAGGAAAAACTGTCATGTCCATTTTCAAAGGGGTCCCTTAACCTCTGACCTCAAGATATGTGAATGTGTGAGGGTTTTTGTCCAAAAATCAAAAATGTCCGAAAAAGTCGGAAAAATGTTGAAAAAAAAAGAAATACCAAAAATGTCCGAAAAATGTCTGAAAATTGAGGAAAAAAGTCAGAAAAAATGTCCGGAAAATTTAAAAAATAAGTCTTAAAAAAAAGTCTAAAAAATGTCTGAAAATTGTCCAAAACATTTCCAAAAAAAGTTTTAAAAAGGTCTAAAAAAAACGTCCGACAACTACTCTGAAAAATGTTCGAAAAATGTCTGAAAAAAGTTTTAAAAAAGTCCCGTAAATGTCCAAAAGAAAGGCAGAAGAAAAGTCCGATACTGGTATCATGTCCATTTCCAAAGGGGTCCCTTGACCTCTGACCTCCAGATGTGTGAATGTAAATGGGTTCTATGGGTACCCACGAGTCTCCCCTTTACAGACATGCCCACTTTATGATAATCACATGCAGTTTGGGGCAAGTCATAGTCAAGTCAGCACACTGACACACTGACAGCTGTTGTTGACTGTTGGGCTGCAGTTTGACATGTTATGATTTGAGCATATTGTTTTATGCTAAATGCAGAACCTGTGAGGGTTTCTGGACAATATTTTTCTTGCCTTTTTTTTTGACATTTTTCAGACATTTTTCAATTTATTTTTCGACATTATTCAAACTTTTTTTTTTTTATTACATTTTTTTGGTCATTTTTCAGACTTTTCTTTTTACATTTTTGTTGGACATTTTTCAGACTTTTTTTTTTTTTTTACATTATTCAGACATTTTTTCAATTTTTTTGAAATTTTTCAGACTTTTTTTGGACATTAGTTGAACTTTTTTTTTTTTTTTACATTTTTCAGACACTATTCAATTTTTTTTACACTTTTTTTACATTTTTCAGGCCTTTTTTTTAAATTTTGGACATTTTTCAGACTTCTTTTTTTTTTTTTTACATTTTTCAGACATTTTTAATATTTTTTTGAAATTTTTCAGACTTTTTTTTGACATTATTCAAACTTTTTTTTTTTGACATTTTTCAGACATTATTCAATTTTTTTTTAATTTTTTTTTTACACGTTTTTGACATTTTTTCAATTTTTTTTGGACATTATTTTTTTAGACTTTTTTGGACATTATTGTGGACATTTTTTTAAATTACATTTTCAGATTTTTTTTTTACATTTGAGGGTTTCTAGACAATATCTGTCATTGTTTTGTGTTTTTAATTGATTTACAATAATAAATATATACATACATTTGCATAAAGCAGCATGTTTGTCCACTCCCATGTTGATAAGTTGGTAGTCAGTTGTTCATTAATGAAATACTATTTTGCAAAACCTCACAACTAGTAAGAACAAGTAGTCATGAAACCTCTAATGTGCATCTTATCCCCCCCTTTGTTTGTGCTTCATTCAGCTGTTATGACAATTAAAAATTGTTAATTAAAAGCAATTTTTTTTTTTACAGAATTAATGTCATGCTTTTGTTCTTTACCTGTAAACTGTAAACTAAACTGTGAGCTTTGTTTAGAGATCCATACACAATGATTTCCACATGATATTTCACCTCATGGGGGTTCTGTGTGTGGACCGTAGATGGATTCACAGATAAACAGTATTAAAGAGGTACCTGAGTCTGTGAGCTGCTGCTGCCCAGGCTCAGAGGCTCGTTGAGGGCTAAAGCGGAGCTCTTCAGCCCCCCCCCCCGGGTCCTCTCCAGGGTGCCTCCGCCCAGGTTGCTCCCCGTCACCGAGCGCTTGTCGTGGGGGACGCGAGGCAGCGTGGACATCTGCTGACTGGACTTGATATAAGGCACGTCCAGGATCTCATCCATGTCCAGGTCGTAGTGCTCAAGCTCCCCGAACAGAGCCTGGGGGTTGTTCCCTCCAACGCCGCCGCCGCCGCCGCCGCCGCCGCCGCCGCCGCCGCCGCCGCCGCCGCCGCCGCCGCCGCCGCCCAGGCCTTTCGCCTTCCCTCCGGGCCCGTCAGAGGAGGTGGAGGCGTGAGTGGGTTTGTCAGAGCTGGAGTCATCCTTACCGGCCTCCCCCGGCTCCCCCTGGCTCTGGACTTTACCATCAGAGTCAGAGTCGGTGGTCTCCGGTTGGTGCTTGAGAGGAGAGACTCTCTTCACCGGCCGGAACTTACTGTGGACCTCGGCGAGCCCCGTGGGTTTGATTCCCCCGCCGCCGTGGGAGGAAGCGCTGCGGCTCCAGTTGATGGCGGGAGCTGCAGGCGGAGGATACGTGACGGAGTTTAAATAACGTAGTTTAGTTTCACAGAGATTTAAACAGACGTCGTTGAAGTTTAAATGTGTAAAAAGTAGACGACAACATTAAATTGTTAAACAATCTGTAAAAAAGTAAACTCAGTAGAGGTGATTCTGCTAGAAATGGTCCGTCTACACTGGTGTTTATGCTTATTGTGAAGTCATTTCTTGGAGTATCTGTAAATGCTTTACATCCC
Source organism: Sebastolobus alascanus (assembly GCA_916701645.2). Lineage (NCBI taxonomy): Eukaryota > Metazoa > Chordata > Actinopteri > Perciformes > Sebastidae > Sebastolobus > Sebastolobus alascanus. Next base: position 230,550 of record CAKAOJ020000505.1, read on the forward strand.
TAACATCTGTACAAGCTAAGCTACACCATAATAATTAATTAAAAGTATCAAAATTGTGTCATAAATTAAAAAAATAGAAAAATCTGACATGTTCTTTCATCAAATGTTACTAAATAAACACACAAAACACTAAACTAAATATCTCTTAAAACTAAATATTTCTAAAAACATTTTCAGACTTTTATTTTTATTTTATTTTTTACATTTTTCAATTTGTTTGGACATTTTTCAGACTTTTTTGGGGAATTTTTTTGACATTTGTCAGACTCTTTTTGGGACATTTTTTGAAAAAAAAAAATTTTCTCTTTACATTTTTTGGAAACTTCAGACTTTTTTTTTTTTTACATTTTCTCAGACTTTTTTTCTTTTACTTTTTTTTTTTTTTTTTTTTACATTTCGTGGACATTTTTCAGACATTTTTTTTTTTTTGGGACATTTTTCAGACTTCTTTTTTTTTGGGACATTTTTCGAACTTTTTTTTTTTTTTTTACATTTGAGGGTTTTTGGACAATATCTGTCATTGTTTTGTCTTGTTAATTGATTTCCAATAATAAATATATACATACATTTGCATAAAGCAGCATATTTGTCCACTCCCACTTTTTTGGACATTTTGTTAGACTTTTTTTTTTCCCCGACATTATTCAAACTATTTTTATTTTTTTTTTACATTTTTCATACTTTTTTTTTCACATCTTTCGAACTTTTTTTTTTTTTTACATTTTTCAGACTTTTTTTCTTATTCTTTTTTTTTTTTTGATAATTTTTACTCCATGAGTTATTTGAATTATGCACATTTCTTTGTTTTATGAGATAAGCTAAATTTATAACGTGGACGTAACGTAACGTAATGACGTCATCGCGAGTGTACAACATGATGAAGTTAAAGACGGAAGTTTTAGCTTCCTGCTGCAAAAAGAATGACTGTTCCAGATATTATGGTTTTTATTTTAGATTGATTTAAACAAACAATTCACGGGAGTACAAATACTAACTAAGCAATAGCGCTTCACTAACTAACTACCTTCTTACTGATGGAACATCTGAGGAAAAACACACATTTAAAATGATGCTAAATGACTTGTGAAGTCGGCACATCTGGCTGTGGATGTTTTGAAAGTCTTTGATATCTTATAATTCCGTAATTCTGTTCTGTGTTTTCATTTTAAATTGCTCTCATGTCTGCAATAAACCGTGTTATTAGTGCTGCTGTTTGTCTTGGCCAGTCTTTTACCTCCTGGTTAAATAAAGTACTTTTATTATACTTGATTACCTGGTCTCTCCTCGGCCTGACCATCACTCCTCCTGGACAACTCTGGGATGCTCTTCAGAGACGTCACAGAATACTGCAGGAAGAGAGAGAAAGACAGAAGTTATATTTAGATATTAGTTATTAGTTGTTGAATTGCTCTAAGTACAGACAGATTGTAACATGACGCAGTAGCTTACAGCTATGGAAATAAACACTCAGCTTTAAGTTTTTATTCCCTCTAAATCATCCCTTCATGAAGGTTAGAATTTGTTGATTCAACGTCATAAAGTTTTTCTAATATTATAGAAATATATATATACTTTTAGACAAAATATAGACTGTCTATGGTATAAACACCAAGATTGCTGCAGTATTTATGCCTAGATGACAATAAGTTGAGTGTCGATGGAGCAGCTATAATGTTAGCATAGCCTGGCACTGATCCATCCAAACTCCATTCAGAAAACAAGCATTTTAAAAGTTGTTCGCTTGTCGTCATGGTAACAGACGTGACAAAGCATGAATTCACACTTTTTACTAATCTGCATCATTTTCATCCGTTTATTCCAATTAAATCACAGCACAATCTGCTTATTTTGGGTTCTATTTATTTATTTTGATTGTAAAAACAAGTAGAAAAATTTGCTTTGCGTTTGGTGTGAACGCAGCATAAGGGTCGGTACATTTCCGGATTTTGTGGGGAAATCATTTAATTTTTCAATATAAAAATCGTACCTTTTAATAGTGAACTTATTTGGGGGGAACTTCACATACAGTCATGGACATGGAAGCCTGGAGAGAAGTCTTTTATTTTGGAGGGGGGTCATAGGAAATGTTGTTTTTGTTGTTGTTCAATGAAAGTTCAATAAAATGTTAAATGGATCAACTCATTTAATTAAAGTTCAACTCAACTAAACTGTTGATTTTTTCTCATTTCTATTAGAAGAGTTTACAGTTATGTCTGCTTATAGTTATGTTCTATCTGCATATGACATAAATAAATACAGCCTTATTTCCCATGGAAAGTTTCCACCTTGAATATTCCCGGTGTTTTGCAGCACTACGGTCGGTAGGCTGTGTGTAGTTAGCAGCTGTTAGCATGTTAGCATCATACTGACCACTGAATCATCAGAGAAGTCGATCTCGTCCAGGTCCAGGTATTCAGGAGCCTCCATCTTCACACCTCATCATCAGCCTCACCACCAGCTGCACACAATTGTGGGGACACATTTACATGCAAAATTTCTTCAGTTTTTTTAAGTTATAAATGACCTTGAGGAGAATCAGATACTTTGGTGACCACTGAGTCACTAAAGCTGGTTTGTAACGTCTCTGTAGCAACATCACAACCATAAATATGATCAAGAAAAACACACTTAATGCTGCAGTGATATGATCAGCAGGGATAAAACACAGGAAATAGCTGCAGGAAATGTGTGTTAAAGTTTCTTTTTCTCTGTGAGATGACAAACTGCTGCTCAGTGAATAAAAGAGGAAACTGTGGAAATAACACATCACACTTCTACTGTAAAGGAGGATTTACCAACTACAACACAAGCTCATTAATACTGGAGGTTTAAAGTGTTTAAAGCCCAAACTGTCAACTGCACAAAGTGGCCGAGCTGTTGTGATCAAAGGCGACAAACAGCAGGATAATCTGAGCTAATCAGAGAGCAGCGTGACTCGCAGCGGCCGCACACATTTAAAGAAACAGCACGCCGAGACCAACACGAGAGACTCTGCTAAAAATATGTCAAATATCACTGAGAACACTGAGCTATGGAGGACGGAAGCTGACAAAATAAAAAATAAATGACTCAATAAATAAATAAAAATGTCATTAAATATAGAAAAAAATAATATAAAAGTAAATTTAGCCATTAATTAATTGACAAAAAGGACAAAATTATATTTCTGTTTAATTTGCTTCTTTATTTATTTATCTTTGTATTAATTCCCTTATTTATTTACTCTTGTTTAATGTCCCCTTTTACTTATTTATGTATTTATTTTATTAAAATGAATTATATTTTTTTTTCCACTAATTTTTTTTATTTATTTTATGTTTATTTATTTTTTTAAATGTATTTATTCATTTCTGCACAATTTTCCCACTGCATTTCACCTCTTATTTATTTCCCCTAACGTATTTATTTCTGTATTCTTCCTTTATGCATTTCCTCCTCATTATGCAAATGAGCACGCTGTCACTCAACGTGAGTCATGGGGTCAATATCAATTTATGTCACATTTTATCAATTAATAAATGTCTATATTTATACATACATTTAAAAATAAACATAAATAAATAAAACCAGAAATGCAAAAAATGAATAAATAAATAATTTATTAATTTAAATTCAATTCATTTTTAATAAAATAAATACATAAATAAATAAAAAGGGAAAATTAAACAAAAAAGTAAATAAATAAGGGAATTAATACAAAGATAAATAAATAAAATCAATTTATGTCATTTTTATCAATTCATTAATGGCTATATGTATGTTTAATATTATTTTTGCTATTTTTAATGACATATTTATTGATTTATCGAGTCATTTATTTATTTATTTATTTTGGCAGGTTTCGTCCTCCATACTGAGCTCCAGATTGTAATAAAACTGCAACTAGTGGTCTTAAAATATAGTTGAATACTTGATAGAAATTTATGATAATCACAATATTGTTTCAAGCAGAAATCTTCTTCAATGTGAGGATTTGCTCCTTTTCTCTGTTTGATATAATTGATGGGTTTTGGATTTACTAGTCAGACAAAACAAGACTTCTAGGGACGTCATGTTTGGTAAATTGTGCTGTTTTTTTTCGCTATTTTCGACAAAATGATCCACCGATTAATCGATGGCAGCCCAAAGAGGACCAAAAGTCAGACCTCTCCGTCATCAGGTGGTGCAGATCCAGATGTGTTCAAGGTGCTTTTAGTCCTGTTCTCTGGATAGAAGTGCATGTTGACCTGAGATGCTTCCTTACAGTAATCTATGACGGATCAGTCATACTGCTGCAGTAGTTTGGTTTTGGTTGGAGGTGTTAATGATGATATTTCAGGCTCCCTGTATATTAAATACTTTCCTTTATGTTTTGAAATAAACAAAACTTCCATCCACAGTCACAGGATGTTGAGAAAGCAGCAAACTGTGCAGCTTTCATGTAAAGAGAGGAGCTGTTTTCAGACTGTGTGGGAGCGACCGCACAACTAAACGGGCCAAAATAAAAACCTCTGATTGCAGCTTTGAGAAACAGTCGAGCCGAAACATCCTTGATAACAACAGCTCGGGCCTGGAAGCAGACGTCGAAAATAAAGACCGAATCAAAAAAAAGGGAGGTCGGCTCCTCTGTGTTTATGTGAACAGCTGACGAGTCTGAATCCTTCCAGGCAGCGAGACACGAACACAGTCGGAGAGATGAAACGCTGCTCTGAAGCGAAGTCAAGTTTTCACTGAGAGATTCAGTTACTCTTTCTACAGTGAAATCAGATATTAATGTTTATTCAGAGGTCAGGTGGAGCTGAGAGAATCCACCTTCAATATCTCCTGGTCTCATACATGATGTCTCTTCTACTAGTAGAAATGTATAAAAGGAATTACTGTGGTTTTAGCAGCAGCTAGCAGGCAGTGACTGGACGCAGCATCCTGACCTCAGACTGGGGTTGCCAGGTTTGACATCTGTCCTCCTAACTCCACTGACCTATCTCCTGATTCCATATTATCACCATACTTAGGTGATTTTTAAGAATTGTGATTCGATATTGCTATTGTTGTTAACTCTTTTAACACTAGACCATGAAGGGAAAAAGTTGAATCATACACTTCTAGGGACTTTTACTTTGGAAAATCTCTAAATTTATTACAGTAAAAATGTTTGATTTTCAGCAAGTATGTAGTCAGAGACGTCCTAAAGTCAAATATATCAGTCGTTGTCAGGAATTATTTATTACATTTTTGTCCAGCAACCCAAAAATCAAAGAATAAAGACGTTTATCTCAATTCAGATTAAAGGTATTAACACCTATTAGTGCTGCTGTGGCTTCACTCACAATTTTAATCCACATTTACATGTAAAACTGGCGTTAAGATAAGATAAGATAAGATAAAATAAGATAATCCTTTATTAGTCCCACAGCGGGGAAATTGGCAGGATTACAGCAGCAAAGGGCATCAGTAAAAAACAAAACAAGATCTAATAAATAAGCAATGAGAATATAGTAAGTAAACAGTAAAAAACAAGATATAAAAAATAGAATGAATGAGGACATTAAAGACTGATATCATAGCACATTTATTTTGCACAATATTATAAATATTATTATTATTTTGATAGTTTGTTTGGCTGCTTCTCCTTGATTTTATTTTATTTTTTCTCCCTCATATAGAAAAATTGCTTTTGGATTTACATATAATGATGATTATGTTTTGTATCTCAGAGAACAAAGTACATGTATGGATTAAATGAGTCAATAAATGAAAAGTAAAAAAAATAAAAATAAAAACTTCTCACCCAGGTTTAGAGGGCTGGACGATAATAAAAATAATAATTTATTTACTTTAAAGCGGTATTCAACTTAAATAATAAAAATATCTAATAATATATAATAAATATAAAATATATACAAATTAATAAAATAAATAAATAATTACACTTTCACTATGAAATAAAACATTAACATTTTATCTCACACATATTTTAGGAGTGTTGTTATTGATTGTGCTCATAGATTTGGGTGAATGTACACCTTAATTAAACTATTTCCTCCGGATATAATTAAAGTATTTTTATCATTTTAATAAATTGTGTCGTCCAAATTAATATTTTAAAGCAAAATGTATTTAAAAATTAAGCTATTGAAGGTTTTGTTTTTGCACCTTTGGGCCACAAATCACTGCATTTAATATTCAGATTGCTTACTTTATATTTACATTTGCTATATCAGAAAAAAATATTTGAATCAATAATGTGATATTTTATTTAATCACCTAGCTCTTAATTGGTATTTAAACAAATAAACAAAAAGCTTTAAAATGAGAAGCTGAGAGTAATAAAGTTATTAATATATGCAGATTCAGGATGCTTCATTAGTGATGGCACTTTTTTATCTATTTAATTATATAATCACAGCCTCCAAGTTCATGTTTAAGGTGATTATTTTACATAATATCTACCAATAATTACTGTTTTAATGGGAAACTTTACATTTAGTGAAATAAAACCACTCACAGGCTGATTAAAGTGACATTAACTAACATTAGAGACCAACATGTGTGTGGGATTATTGCTTCATTTCCTGCTAATTAAACAGAATAAATGATATTATATTAGTTATTAGAAAAGAATGAAGCAGCAGACTCTTCCAGTAGATAATAAAGGTAATAAAATGTGTGTTTTAGTAAAGAAAGCAGTGAGAGTGGAGAGGCTTTAGCTGGTTTTCTCCTCTTCTTTGGTCTCAGCAGCTCATTTAATCCTCTGATAGCAGCAGGAGGCTAATTAGCTTAGCTCGAGAAGCTAATGTGGCTAACTGCTAAGCTAATGTGGCTATCTGCTAAGCTAACCGGGGAAGCCAGCTGGAGCAGAAAGCTCCGGTAAAGAAAAGCCCCCCCGGTTCCCCGGGATAACGAGCTGTTCTCTCCCGGTTACCGGACGGGTTCGGTGGTACGGTACCTTCTGGAAGTCCGGCAGCCGAGGAGGAAGAGCTAGCTTTGGGGATGTGGTGGAGCTAGCCGAGCCGCTAGCAGGACTCTCTCCTCGGATCCAGCTGTGTGTTTTTCTTTTCTCTCCGTCTGTCGCCTCGCTGTCTTGAAAAGCACAAAGACTTTGACATATGGGCAGCAAAGAGGGGAGGAAACGAGAGGAGGGCTCACTCTAAGCACGTTTCTGAGCACCAGGTTAGGTAGAAAGAAGGGAGGAACTACACTCTCACTTTTACACTTGCAAATAATCTTTATGTAAGATTATTATTATTATTATTTTACACTTGCAAATAAGATTTATGTGCAATTATTATTATTATTATTATTATTATTTTACATTTGCAAATAAGATTTATGTGTATTTATTATTATTATTATTATTATTATTATTTTACATTTGCAAATAAGATTTATGTGTATTTATTATTATTATTTTACACTTGCAATTATTATTAATATTATTATTATTATTATTATTATTATTTTACACTTGCAAATAATCTTTATGTGTAATAATAATAATAATATTTTTAGTTATTATTGATAGTATTATTATTATATACTTGCAAATAATCTTTATGTGCAATTATTATTATTATTATTATTATTTTACACTTCCAAATAAGATTTATGTGTATTTATTATTATTATTTTACACTTACAAATAAGCTTTATGTGTAATAATAATAATAATTGTTGTTATTATTGATAATATTATTATTATATACTTGCAAATAATCTTTATGTGCAATTATTATTATTATTATTATTATTTTACACTTGCAAATAAGATTTATGTGTATTTATTATTATTATTTTACACTTGCAATTATTATTATTATTATTATTATTATTTTACACTTACAAATAAGCTTTATGTGTAATAATAATAATAATTGTTGTTATTATTGATAATATTATTATTATATACTTGCAAATAAGCTTTATGTGTGATTATTATTATTATTTTACACTTGCAATTATTATTATTATTATTATTATTAGTTTACACTTGCAAATGATCTTTATGTGCAATTATTATTATTATTTTACACTTGCAAATAAGATTTATGTGTATTTATTATTATTATTACTATTATTTTACACTTGCAATTATTATTATTATTATTATTATTTTACACTTGCAAATAATCTTTATGTGCGATTATTATTATTATTTTACACTTGCAATTATTATTATTATTATTATTTTACACTTGCAAATAATCTTTATGTGCAATTATTATTATTATTATTATTTTACACTTGCAAATAAGATTTATGTGTATTTATTATTATTATTACTATTATTTTACACTTGCAATTATTATTATTATTATTATTATTATTTTACACTTGCAAATAAGATTTATGTGTATTTATTATTATTATTACTATTATTTTACACTTGCAATTATTATTATTATTATTATTAGTTTACACTTGCAAATAATCTTTATGTGTGATTATTATTATTATTTTACACTTGCAAATAAGATTTATATGTATTTATTATTATTATTACTATTATTTTACACTTGCAATTATTATTATTATTATTATTTTACACTTGCAAATAAGATTTATGTGTATTTATTATTATTATTATTACTATTATTTTACACTTGTAATTATTATTATTATTATTATTATTAATATTATTATTATTATTTTACACTTGCAAATAATCTTTATGTGCAATTATTATTATTATTATTTTACACTTGCAAACAAGATTTATGTGTATTTATTATTATTATTATTACTATTATTTTACACTTGCAATTATTATTATTATTATTATTACTTTACACTTGCAAATAATCTTTATGTGTAATAATAATAATAATTGTTGTCATTATTGATAATATTATTATTATATACTTGCAAATAAGCTTTATGTGTAATTTTTATTAGTATCATTATTATTTTACACTTAAAAATAAGATTTATGTGTATTTATTATTATTATTACTATTATTTTACACTTACAATTATTATTATTATTATTATTATTATTTTACACTTGCAAATAATCTTTGTGTAATAATAATAATATTTGTTGTTATTATTGATATTATTGGTATTATTATTATTATATACTTGCAAATAAGCTTTATATGTAATTATTTTTATTTTTTATATTATACCATACTGTTATACTGCCGCACTATACTATATTATGTTATACAATATTATTATTATTATTGCAACTTATATCCCATTCTACACTATACTGCACTATATCATGTTATATTATCTTAATATGTTATACTGTCTTACTACATTATCTGCTATATTATGTTTCTATTATTTTGCTATATTAATAAAGACAAACATTATTTTATTATTATTATTATTATTATAGATTAAACTACCTAACGGTATATAAAGTCATTAAAATGAGCTCCACTTTTACCATTTGAAACATTAAAGTGATGAACAAATAATAATAATAATAATAATAATGATAATTATTATTATTATTATTGCATTGAAATCTGCGACAGATTATTGGTTTATAATTGAAAATACATGAGGAATAATCAGTTTATCACAATGTTCATATATATATATATATATATATATATATATATATACACTAGAAAACACATGAGAAAAAAACACTTTCACTTTTCAAACAGCAGCACTGTAGTTCTTTATTTGAGATTATTTACAGTCTATTTTGATAATAAATGCTACATTATTATCTCATTTAACACTATTTATTCCAGTTCTGCTGAAGGTGAAGCTGCAGTCGGACTGTGTCACGCCCACTGTCTCACACTTCTTCTTTTTTCTAAATTCAGCTGACTCATCGTTCCAATAGACGATCTTTGCAGAGGGCAGCCGCTCAGACCGTTACATCGGTCCGTTATCCTCAGAATAAAAACTACAATAAAACTTTATTTATCATTTAAACATGCATGTATCCTGAAATTAAAAGAATTCTAATTAAATTAAATTATTTAAATTATTATGTATGTCTTTCTCTCTGACCACTATTATAATATATTATTATATAATATAGTATTATATAAAAATAAACCAATGATTGTAATTTCTATTTTTATCTCTTAATATGTTTAAATATATCAAAATCTAATATTTATAACTCATTGTAGAGCACTTTGGAAAGTGAAAGCCATTATTATTATTATTATTAGCCTATTATTAGTGGTTGTAGCAATATAGCTAATTCCCAAAAATGGCTTGATATTGTTATTTCATATATATATATATTTTTATTTATAATGAATTTCTATCTATTTTGTATTCACTTACTTACTTACCATTATTGTAATTATTATTATTATTATTAGTGGTTGTAGCAATATAGCTTCCTACACCGTATGTGGTTTGATATTTTTATTTTATGTATATATATTTTTTTTCATTTATAATTAATTTCAATCTATTTTCTACTCACTTATTTACTTACCATTATTATCATTATTATTATTATTATTAGTGGTTGTAGCAATATAGCTTCCCACACCGTATCTGGCTTGATATTGTTATTTTATTAGTTTATATATATTTGTTTTTATTTGTAAAGAATTTCAATCTATTTTCTACTCACTTATTTACTTGCCATTATTATTATTATTATTATTATTATTATTATTATTATTATTATTATTATTATTATTATTATTATTATTATTATTATTATGTCTGTTTGGCTTGGAGAATAAAGTACATGTATGGCTTAAATGAGTAGACCAAAAAAAAAAAAAAAAAATATATTAAATGTTCCTTTAATCCTAATTATAGTTACTAACCTTCAGTGTGATATTTTATTAATTTTATTTATATACATATAAACATGAGACAGAACATTTGACGTCATCCCTTCAGTTACATAACTCTTAGTGTGTCGGGGAGAAAAACACAGACTATGAGTCTATAAATGTCCCCAGTGTTTCCATAATAACAGGCTGTGGTCCTCTGCTGTGGTCCAGACTGCTTTAACGCTCATCAGTTTCACCTCACTGGTGCCGTCTACTGGTTCACTCTGAGACTCACACTGGTTTTTTTATTTAAAAAAATGATAAATGATGATATATATTCATAAACATTTCTCATCATCCTGATTTAGTCTAGTTTGGGGGGCAGTAGATTATTACTTGGTTCATTAGAACCGATCTGGTTTGGCTGGTTTTGTTTTTTTACATTTTTCAGACATTTTTTAATGTTTTTTTGAAATTTTTCAGACTTTTATTTGACATTATTCGAACTTTTTTTTTTTTTTTTCTTTACATTTTTCAGACATTATTCAATTTTTTTTTTTTTTCTACATTTTTTTTGACATTTATCAGACAGGAGTACCAGCATGAGAACAAAGCAAAACGTATTTTAGCCACCTAAAAGAAAAGCTCACCTAAAAAAAATGACATCCGTTTGAGTGTACTCTAAATTTAGAATATTTTCACCGCTTTATCTTGCCGTCAGACAGACCTTTCAGACTGAACTGAACTGAAAGTGAAACTCATCTATGCTGTCTTCAAAGCCAACAGACTTTGTTGACAAAAAAAGTATAGATACGTTTCACTTTCAGTTCAGTTCCCTGTCAGAAAATATTCTAAATATAGCGTACATTTAAACAGATATTTATTCAAACTGAGGGGATGCTGACCGTCATCTACTGTAGGTAATACACTGACTATGGATAAGTACCTCATACAACCCCACTTCAAAACACCCAAACTATCCCTTTAAGTTTAGGCACCTTAACACTTAGGCTACCAGGATTAGCAACAATTTAACAATTTAAAGTTATACTTGAACTAAAACAAATGTTTAAAGATCACTAAAATTGCCATGTTATGCACCCCTGAGTGTTGGAAGAAAAAAAAGAGTCGTCCAGATCTAGATGTTGTTTTCACAGTATATTTTTATTGCAAGCTTTTTGACAACCATCATTTCATAATGCAGGTTTACTTCTTAAAACATAATAATAATGCACAAATGCACTCTTGATCATTATGACACCACAGCTGAGCACCATTGTCAAATTCTGCACTGAATACTACCTGGATCAAATAATAGCTATCAAAAAAATCCCAAACAATTGCCAGGTAAGTTTGGTATTGCATTCGTATCACTTCATTGCTACAAAGTTTGCACATTCACAGGACCATATTTCAAATTCAATTTTCATACACCTTGTTATGACTCTATATGTGTTATGTTGATGCAGTTAAACCTGAAAGATTATGGCTCACAAGTTTGAATTATTTGCAGATATTTTCTACTCCAGTGTGATTTGCATTAGTCCATTTCAATAGCTTCATTAGGCAGTTATCAGCTATGTTCAGAGAACCATCCGTCTGGTCTCCACCGGCCTTTTTCACACTTTCTCCGACTGCTTGATGTCAAAGGTCATCAGAACAGCCATAACACTGGACTCTCCCGAGGTGGCGGCCAGTTTCAGTTGTTGGAGACCGTTTCCACTGAAAACCTCCCCCTCCCAGACTCTGCTCTTGTTCAGTTTCAGATCAGTTTGCGTCTCTCCTATCACCCTCACCCTCTGGGCCCCGGGGACCCTCACCCCGAAGCGGACCCATGAGAGCGGCTCCAGCAGGCCCACGCGAGGCTCAAAGAGCACGTAGCCTTTCCTCCAGTCGGAGTAGACGCAGGGGAACGGAGGCCCCGGCTGATCACAGCTGTTCCTCAGAACAAAGTCACACATGTGGTTGAATTCTCTACCGGGGGTGATCTTAGCATACAGGCCCAGCCGATACACCCCAGCATCGGGCAGACTGACGCTCACCGTCACCTTGCTGTCTGTGTACGTGCAGAAGAGGTGGCGTGACAGCGGGAAGGCTGCCGGTTTGTTCTCTTCTCTGCTGAGCACAGTGAGAATCTCAAGGTCCCGCTGGTTGTGGAAGGTGATGTTACACTTGCCCTGCTGGGTGCTCACCAGCGCTGTCGTGTGGCTGAATTTGGAAAGCCCCGCCTCCGATGTGCGGGTGCCCGGCCCGCAGTCCGAGCCCAGTTTAGGAGGGTAGAGCTGATCCGGACCGATCACCTTCCCTTTGCAGTGCAACAGGAAGTTAGCAGCGTTCTGGCACTCGACGTCTGTTTTCTCGTAGTCTCGCACAAACACGGACAGCCGGTAGAAGCCACGCAAGGGGCAGAGCACGTGGCAGGTCAGGACATCCGGTTGGATCTGAGTAGCCAGGCAGCGTTTGGCTACAGCAGCTTCCAGCCCGGGGTGGACCAGTTCACACACCACCATCAGAGGCCGGGACGTCTTCAACGCCAACTCAAAGACACCTTCTTCCACCTCGGCAGCCTTGCTGCCCTTTCTGCTGCCCGAGCTGCTGCCTGCGATGCCCAGAGATGCTGCAGCAGGCTGCAGACCCCAGACCGAGGAGGGGTTCTCTGGGATCTCCTCCATGGCCCGGGGGATCGGACACTCCACTATGAAGGAGCAGACCAAACCCAGAGGCGTGGTGGCTGTTTCGGGCCGGGCGAACACCTTCACGTCATACACGCCGCTCACACGAGGCAGGAGCTTTAGCTTCATTCTCCGATGGGAAACCGTCAGGAGGCCAAAGGAGGAGTTATTGGACTCTTTCTGCTGCGGAGCTCCACGGTGGAGAAGGTCCTGGTGCTGTGTGATCTGATAGGTAAAAGTTACTGGTTTGGAGAAGCGGAGGGACACGTTTGCCTCTCCGTCAACTGAGAAGGAAATCAGAAGTGGAAAATAAGATTGTTGGTTGGGCAAAATTCAAATGGAATTGGCTGAATTAATTTCAAAGAAGCAAATACTTGCTCGTTCTTGGACAAAAACAAAATATTATGCATACAATTTATAATTTTGAGTGCGTAAAATTGTGTAAAAACAGGGGGATTAATACAGAACTGAGGACGGACCTGTGACGATGCGACAGTGGTGAGGCTGAATCCGTCGGAGCCCCATGGTGAAGAAGGCTGGCTTCTTTAAGACCCTCCTCTCAAACTCCTCCAGGGGGACGGGCGTGTCCAGGAGCTGCCATTTCTCCTCATCGGGGAAGTGCGAATCTATGAACTCCTCTGGGTCCGTGAGGAAATAGAAATCATCGAACCTTGGAGGCAACAGATGGAGACAGCAGACTGGTTTGAGACTCAACTCGCTGCTGGTTTCGTTTGTATGAAAATGAACGAAAGAGCAAACCCAAGCTTGTCACGGATGCAGTGTTATGGTGCTTTTAAGAAATCGCTTGCAGTGAAGACAAAAGGATGCTCAGATTCGGCTTTAAATTCGCAGTTTTGGCTTATTTCACAGAATTCTTTCATTCTAAAACTACATTACCGTCATCTTTAATCCCTCTCTTCAAACCTTTTGACGAAGCTTTCATGTTCCATATCCGCCCATCCTGCTCCCCAACATGCGTCCAATAGAAACCACTGTCCCCCCAGAAGCACAGAGTTCCACTTGTGATTAGATTTCACATTCTGGAGGCTCTGGCCCTGGAGGTACCCGACGCCCTTACCGTGGCCCGGCACTCCTTGGCACTCGATGCCGACCTCTCTGTAAACACAAACCAAACAGAGCAAGCTCACTGCCTTTTGTTTTTTTTTAATCCCGTGTCCTTAAACTCCAGTTCAAGGTTAGCCTACTGTTTGTGCTGTAGGTCTTACATACAATCACACATTGCACATGATTTATACTGGAAATGTCTATCTTGAACCAGAAGGGACCAAAGATGCAGAATGCAGCACAATACTGAGTGACCGGAGGGAAGAATGGGAACAGAATGAGCACTTTTGAGTGTAAATTGCAATATGTTTTTGTCTGTATACAGTAAGTTCATGTGATTGTATTTTCATCCTTTCAACATGTCTCTTGAAAAAAATGATGAAAACCTTAAGCGTATTCGGAAGCATTCTGTTCTTGCCATTGGTTATCAGCCTTCGTGAGCCATATGAAAGTATACGTGATTTGTAGTAAAAAAGATGAAACACTGGTCTTTACAAACTATCTGTGGCTATAGTCTAGACATTGAAAAGTGTTTTTAATTTATTTAAGGTGATACACTACAGGTAAAAACATTGTTTTTCATGCACTGGTCAATTTTGAGATTTTGGGCTATTTTGCTTGTATAACATCAGGCTGTCTTCTTTCAGACTAGTGGAAAAAAAACTAATGCAAAAAAAACACATTTAGGTGTTTATTTGACTACTTTGTTTATTTACGTCTTTAGATTTCTCCTAAATTCACCCAAAGATAGCATTAGATAATGCCTCATTTGCATATTTAAACGTAAAATTTCAGAAAACTTGTAATACAAAAATAATTGTCTTAATGTAAGTAATCAACTGGGGAAGTTTCAATTTTACAATCGATATCTTCAAAGGCTATTTTCTCAAAATTAGTTTTTTTCACTCTGAGCCAGAAATCTCCACTTACATCCACCAACTTTCCAGTTTCATTCCTATCTATATTCTGAAGGTTTTTACAGAGGGGTTTGTTCATAAATCATTCATAGACGGATTTATAGGACATTTTATTCCTAAAAACGTGGCGTAAATTGATTTTTTTTTTTGTGGCTTACAGTATTTTCTGATTTATGGAATGATAAAAACAGATATTTGAAATTCCCTCCGTAAAAAATTTTGATTCTAATATGTCAACAAAATGAAACAAGAATTTTGAACTTGGCTTTATCCAATGTTCAGATTTATGTTCTGATTATGCAAATTAGCACATATTTAATAAGATAATGCTGCATTTGCATATTTAAACATCAGATTTCAGAAAACTTGTAATACAAAAAAATAATTGTCTTAACGTTAGTAATCAACTGGGGAAGTTTAATGGTGATATATATTAGTTATATATTCACCTGTAGCGTCTCCCCTTAAAGATTTTGTTGTGTTTACCTGCACATCTCTGTACAGAGGTTGGCGTAGCCGCTGCACACACCACGACCGGTCGCTATCACCTCCTCCGGGGAGCTCAGCATCTGTGAGCGGCCAAGGTATCCACTCACATCATACTCTATGAAGACAACATCCCTTTTATTCCAATGAGACCTGCTCTTACTGTAAACACAGATAGATTACCTATCCTTAAACTGTGTATTACAGAACACTAGTATATATGGTTCAGTTAAATACGCACCGATGTTTTGGCACAGCCAGATCCAGATGGCACGAAGCCTCTCCAGCTCATTTCTGGCTCCTTGTGTGATGCTCTGTGCTATCGTCTTCACATCATACACACACTTTTCCTTCAGCTGCAACACACACACACACACACACACACACACACACACACACACACACACACACACACACACACAAAAGATACTCACTGTTAGATAAAATGTGTTTTCTTTATAGGACTCCTACATTTTTACATCCTACCGCACCTTATTTTTTTCAGATATATCATCTCTTGTGATTATCTACTGCACTACTGATTAATGTGCAATATATTTACTATTATTACTGTGCAATAACTACTGACTTGATTGTACTGTATTGTATTGTATATATTGTATCATAGGCCAGCATTTCTAGATATATATATATATATATTTACTTTTCTTTTATATATATATATATATATTTACTTATTTTATAGTAGTTTAGGTTAAACTTCTTTTATACTGTATGTTATGCGTGATTGCACCATCAGGACTGCTTCAAATTTCGCTGTACTTTGTATAGTGACAATAAAGGAATCTTGAATCTCTTGTAAGTAGTCTTATAAGTAATGAATTAATATAGGTATCCAAAGATGGAGTCTTTATGTTTTCAGCATCAAACACTTCCATGTAAACAATTGCCACAGTTTGTTTTTCATCATCTTACATCATCATCCTATTTGCCAGCATCTTTCAGTGTATTGAACAAACCGGGTTACTCATCCATGCTCAAGGATGTGAGTGCTGCCTGAGAGCTGCGAGCATTTGTTATGGGTTTTTATTGCAGTAGATGAGTAGATGTTATCATTCCTCAATGCTTTTCCTGCAGAGCTCAGGAGCACAAAGACCCGTCTCTGTTGTGGCTTTGTTTGTGGTGTCCTTAGTTAGTTTGGTTCGGTTTTATCCTGCTGCAAATGTCCTCTTATTTAAGTATGGATGAGCTCGAGTATAGGCTATAATTTAGCTGTAGCTGAACAGGTGAAGCATAGATTGAGGTTAAAGATTCTGCTCTTAGCAGTAAGAAGTGAATGGCATGTAGATTAGCACTTTGCCCAGCAACAGTAAACATGTCAGCACTTCCTACAGTATGTTATGTTGTACAGGATGTATTGTGTGAGTGTGGTCACCTCAGCTCCGGCCCTGATGACATGCGAGTCCACCCTGTGGAAGACCTCAGAGTTGGTGAAGAGGTCCTTTCGACGCCTCCTCTTCCCCCCCGCCGCGGGGCTCGGTGACACCCTCTGTCCCGGGTGTGCTTTTGGTTTCAGGTGCCCGTGTTCCTCCGCCTCCTTCCTCACCGCGCTCTTCTTCACCACGGTGACGGTCCTGGCTGCGCTCTCGGACAACAGCTGCCTCTTTGCCACAGGACGCTGATCTTCACTTTCAACCGTCAGCTTCTCAAACACGCTCTTCCTGGAGATCATGGCGCTCTGGGAAGCTTCCGCAGAGACCAGAACCCGGGCAGCTGCCGTGTCTCCCCCAGCAGGAGGCTTCGGACTCTCCCGGGCCTGGTTCTCATTGTGTACCGGAGCTCCTATAACAGCAACGGGGCTCGCTTCGCTTAAGATTGGATGCTCCTGGAGGTCATGAAGCTCCAGGGCCTTCACCTGTATGCATCCCTTCCGGGTCAGCTCATCTTGCTGAGCAAGGAGAAGTGCTGCACAGGAGAAGGGGAAGGAGAACTTCTGAATTGTAACCTTAGCTGACATTATGCTGGAAGCATGGCGTCCTAACCAAAGAGAAGGTAGATACTATTCAAAAACACAGAAGGCATTTTCTTTGAGCAATAGACATGAAAACTGACTATTTATATAACAATTTAGCCACAAATTCACACACTGACCGTACACGGTCCAGCCAAATACTTAATGTAAAAACTGAGATGTATTTCAACCAGATAAACAGAAGGGGGCAGTAAAGCCATGTTGCGTGTTTAGGTTTGAAATGTATAATACAACACAACATAAATTATACTGTTGATTTACTTTTTTCCTGTAGCATAATATGATCAATACAGTCTATAATTAGTCTGAGTTAAACCAAGTGTGTAGGATCTGGCGGTATCTAGCAGTGAGGTGAGGAGATTACAAACAATTGGTGGCCAAAGCAAAATGGCCCATTTGGAGCAGAGCCAGTGCGTAGAGTGTGTGTGTGTAGGTGGGAAGTGAGTGGTGAAGCGAGAGAGAGAGTGGCGGCGACGAGACCAAGTAACGTTATCGACACCGGTCCAAGAAGGAAAAGTTAACAGAGTTTGGTTTGTCCGTTCTGGGCTCCCGCTCCCTGTGTAGATATGAAGGACTCATTCTAAGGTAACGAAAACACAACGATTCTTATTATCAGGTGATTATACACTAAAGAAAACATACTTATTAATATTATATTACATTTCTGCCAATAGATCCTCCTAATTGTTCCACACTGGTCCTTTAAGTGTCTCTGTCTCACCTCTCTCTGCTCTCTTGGTTCTCTCTTCAAGCTGGTAGAGCTTCATCATCAGCTCCTGCTTTTCTGTCTCCCTCTTCTTCTTCTCTTTCTCGACGGTCTCCCTCTTCTTCTTCTTCTCTTTCTCAACGGTCTCCCTCTTCTTCTTCTTCTCACTCTCCAGCTGATCCCTGCAGAAGACAAGAACAAAAGGCTGATCATACATATTAATCACAGCCTGACAAATTCAAATGCTAATGCTGAGAGACCATTACAGTAACACAAGTGACTTTTTAACTTGATAACCCTTCCCCGCTCTATACCGCTCCATCTTTTTGTGCAGCCTCTCCTCTTTGGCCTGAGCCTTCATCTGCTGAACCTCGATGGTGTCGGTGCGGCGGCGGCGCATGTACAGCTCATGGTTGCCCATGCACAGCTGCAGGATGCGCTTGTTGACGCGCTTCTTGACGCGCTTGTTGACGTAGAATATGAAATCCTTGAGTAAAAGAAAACATCATGTCAGGGTCTGTATATTTAGGGTTATATATTATTAACTAGGGCTGTCAATCAATTCAAATATTTAATTATGATTAATCGCAAATTAATTGCACATTTTTTATCTGTTCAAAATGTACCTTAAAGGGAGATTTGTCAAGTATTTAATCATCTTATCAACATGGGAGTGGACAAATATGCTGCTTTATGCAAATGTATGTATATATCTATATTGTAAA